>JAQFXX010000073.1:0-11896 GCA_034693985.1 Nemasoma varicorne
AACTAGATTAATCTGAGAAATTTGAATGGACCAATCAGAGAAAAGTAGCATTTTTGCATTATGTTCTCCTGGTGCTGGAAATGTTTAAAATAAGGAGGGGCGTTTTCCCCATGTTTAGTGGTTGACCTTCACTCTCCAACCTTCTTTGATGAATCTGAATTTAATGAAGAATAATAGGAATTTGCCTCATTATTATGCAAATAATAAATCCAATAATTAGACCCCACACAGAAAAATTTCCAGGAGTAACGCGGTGATTAATACAGCCAATAGAATTTCAACAGCCTCAGATTAATCTAGTTGTGAACAGAGTATAGTATGTGCATCAATGGAGAAAATGAGTAATGCTAAAAATATGGTCAGCAACTCTGAACTCCATCTATTCTTGATAAGGCTAATTCACCAATTGGCTAACTGTTTTGCCTTGTGTCATTCATGATTTGTTTTCTATTTTACGCTTTTCTGTGTATTTTTAATTAGCGATTCCGTATAAGTGCACATTATCAACAACAGGATTGCTGATAACATAAACATTTCTTTGTTATTAGGGAAATCTTTGGATTTTTGAAGAATGTACATATATTGTAGGAAGGCACGAGTATATTTTTATACTGTACCAGTACTAATAAACTTAGTGTTAAAGTAGGAGAAATTAATTTGAAAGTGGTTTGCTTGCAGATTTAGCCATTTCTATTCAAAGCCTTAGTTTAACTTAACGTTTTTATGATTACTTGACAAATGACTACAATTCTATACAGTTCAATAATTATTTTAATATTTTAATTATTCAAGAAGATATATTAGTGATCATAAAACTGGAAATAATCAATGTCATTTATATAATGTTCAACATCATCTGATGCAAATGTAATGTAGAGGTCGGACACTCCTGTTGGTGCGTGTTCGATGAATTCGCTGATGGTAACCCACCCTTCAGCTTTAGTGAGACGGACAAGTATTGTAGCAAATGGTTCATTGTCAACTGAGTTTTGATGGAAGTGGATGGCTCCAAAGTGGACAACACCGGTATTATTATCGGAAAATGACTCTAAATACACTTCCACTCTGTAGGCACCATCCTTAAAGTCCACGTCATCATATTCTAGCCAGGAACCTGCTACAATATTACCAACTTTAGTGAAGGTAACAGCAACGTTGTAATAAGTAGAACAGTCTTCAGCTTCAATTCGTGTAAATGGATCAAAAGCTCCTACGTTTCTAGTCTTTTGGGCCAAATGCACACTATCAGAACTCTGTATGACTGACACAGCGGCCAATCCCAGAAGTAGCATGGAAAAGCACAGTTTTGCAAAAACTTGCTGCATTTTGCATTATCAGCTTTTGTTTGGTTAAGTCAGCTTGTTTTGTTTGCTCAACTTGCGTTTGTTTAACAGTTGATGGTGCTTTTATACAAAATTATCCTGATAAAATTAATCAAATTCAATAATTGCTTGTGGTAGTTTTTCATGGCCAATTGTAATGCTCATTCAATGAAAGTTAAAAATTTCTGAAGTGCTTGATATTTTTTGTATTATAATCATTATTATTAGTTTTATAGATAATAGATTAGTGGCATGATTATTCAACTGCAATCATGTTCTGGCATTTTTTCGTTTAGGATAAGATTTCATCCAATTGCGATGAGGCTGACAGAATCAGTCCCACTTGAAAAGGAGGAAGTTTTTTAAAAATATTGATAATCTTTCACAAACGAAATGTTGTGAGTGTTTTTGGTGCATGCACAGAACAAGTGGGAAGATAGTGCTAACTCTTTAAGTTAGCTCCCAAAGGCACCTTCCAATTGCATGATTTCATTGATTCACTGATGATTTGCTGATTAAACAGAATTTCCATTGGGCCAATAGCAAACTTGCTTGATGAAGAACAAAACAATTGAAGATGAGGAAGCTCGTCTATCGACCTAGACATTTAAGTTAACCTTCGACAAATACTTGGGGGGGGGGGTAAAGGTCATGCAATCTGGATTCGAGGGTATGTTAAAGGACACATACAAATTGTACTCAGATAACTGCTATGGCCAATGGGACTCTTGTGCCTGTTCAACTGGTGCAAAGAAGTTGATACAATCCACGTGGCTCAGCCAGACCACAATGCTGAGGTGCTGATGCTTTTAGATAACATAAATGTGTTTTCTTAACGCACCAGTCAAATTTTGAGACCCAAAGACTGTAAATGATCCGACATTCCTCAGTGTAGCACATCAAGCACACTGGTTCTATACATCGTCTGCTTGAAACCAGCCTCTCATTACCCAACACATTAACGTACTGTGTGAAGTGCTGAATGTATTAAAGTATTAAAACTTTATATTGTTGCAAAATTTTTGGGAGGAAAATATTCGGGTCAAAATTTCCGCTAGGAGGAAATTTGCATTATAGTGTGGAAGATTTTCCATTCGTGGTTTTATTTGCCAAATTGCAACAAGGCTGATATAATCAGCACCACTTGAAAACGAGGAAGTTTTTCAAAATATTGACAGGACATTTAGGTGAAATTAGAGAATAGATGGCATCACAATAATCTTTGTTTGGACAAATGTACCGTATATTAATTGTGTTACTTGTCAGAGCTTATACGTCATGACTTATCTCTGAAAGAAATAAAATACAATTTCAGAGGCTTTTCAGAGAATTAACAGAAATGACTTTCACAAGTGATTTTGGTCAGCATGTTTGACAGACCGCCTTTATTATCTGTTACTTTGGGGCTCCAAAATAAAGTTCCTTCGAAACCTGATTGTTTTCCTTGCAGCCAGGAAGCGTGTCACGAATAGTACAGTTTAATTTAATAAATGCTAATTTATAGTTTTCCAATAATCATAGTAAAAATAGCCATGTTCATTACAAACCCCTGACAGAGTTACATGCAAAAATGGATGCTCACTATTGGTCCTTCCTTTTGCATGCTATTATACAATGGAATAGTCTTTCTAATGATTGTTTAAATTCTCTGTTAGGAAGGTGTTCTTTTAGGGTGTTTTTTACCTTACCAAATGGTATTTACTTGCTGACAGCTGTAGGGCATATAAGTGTATGTAACCGGAACTTCACTATCTGTGAAACATATTATTTCACTATTTCATTGGTTTAGGGAGTAACCAAAAACTTCCTCGTTTTCTAGTGACCCTGATTCATTCAGTATCATCATTATCACAACTTTGACAACTGAAATCTTATCGTAGGCTAAATTTCAGGAATGACACTGGTAATTGCAGTCTAAGTCAAATAATAACACTTAAAAAATCTTCCACTTTTGATTTGATAATAGATGGTGCCAGTAATATCAATCTAATCAACTATTAAAAAAATTCAAATAAAGCGTATAAATGTTAGTGCATTTATCTTGTCGCTAATTTTAGCGACACCCCGGTGACGTCAAAACTAGAATGAATGGTACCCCCTTACCAAATGGCATTTACTGGCTAACTGTATTGCACTGAGTTGAATTTAATTGAAAATTTATCACCTGAGATGTAAAATTCTTTTCAAATGTGACAGCTTCTGTTTAGGTGTTGAAAACATGCATGTATTCATCATTAATTGCCATTAATTAGCTAAGTGCAGCATTTGAATTTTTCTTTTTTTTCTGATTTTCCTTTGCATTTTTTTCCTCTAATGTCATGTGAAATTGCCAAAATGTGAGGGAGTCTGTCAGTGAGTCCTAAACTCTTTGCTTTATATTACTTAATTAATAATTCAGTTCAAAATTGTGCGAATTTGAAAAAAAAAACATCTAGTTGGCAAAAGCTAAATTTCTCCACCAATCACTTAACCACAGCCTTAGAAGAAAGTTTTGCCAAGAGTAAAAACAGAAGTACTCAACATTTAATTACATTTGCAATTGACTTTTGTAAATGTAATTAAATGCTTATGCATAGGGCCACCACTGTATTTGCCGCCAATTCATTTACAGTACATTTTTACATCATGTCACGTGAAAACATTTGTATAAATTTAAGAAGGTACCAAAAATAGGAAAAAAAATTAGAAAAATCATAGGTGTGGTTATACGAATCATACCAAAAAATGTTACAGACAGGAGGCGCTACGGAGAAAAGTGAATTGTCGTCAAGCGCATGCTATCTATTGGCAAAATCCAATTTGATAGGACAGAAACCGTACTTTAAAACTAACATGAGGCAATAATTTCCTATAAAAGCACCAATGGTCTGTGTAACAAATTATTAAAACTATTCAGATCAAACTAGATTCAGCAAACTGCATCTTCTAAAATGAAGCAAGTTTTTGCAAAAGTATGTTTGTCGATGCTGGTTGCGGCATTGGCCACCGTGTCTGTCATACGGTGTTCTTCTGATGTTAATGTGGCACAAAAGCCAAGAAATGTGGGAGACTTTGATGCGTTTACACAAATTAATGCTTTGAACTGTTCCACTTCTTACAATATGGCCTTTAACACTTTTCAAGCATGGGGCAAAGCTGGTTCTTGGTTGGCCTTTTTTGATGTGGATTTCAAAGATGGTGCATACAGAGTGGAATTAGACGTGGAGCCATGGGGAGATACTAATCATGTAAAATTTGGTTCCTACCACCTTCATCTTGACGCAGTTGACAATGAGCCATTTACTTCGATATTCGTCCGTCGCACTAAAGTCACAGCGTTTGTAACCATAAGCCAATTCATCGAACATGTACCAACTGGACTTCATGATCTCTACATAAGCTTTGCGTCAGATGATGTTGCAAATTGGTTAACAGACCTTGATTCATTCAAATTTTATGATGCATAATGTATATTGTAGCAATTAAGATTTAAATAATCATTTAATCATCAAAAATGTAGCTGTAATAATTATTGAATGTCAATTGTTTATAAATTTGTCTATTATCATTTATGTTGATTAACATTGTATTACTGTCTTGCCCATATGCCAAGGGCCTCCAGTGTATTCATGGTTTACTCATTAAAATATACTTAATCACAATAAACATAGTCTATTTGGTGTCAGAAGTATGATCAATGCATTTGAATATCTACAACATTAGTTAATGTACGTAAGGGTATTGTTATACAGCTACTACAGAGTTCCTGCAACTATTTTGTCACAGACTTTCACATGTTTTCGTTAATATGTATGACGGGTGTCCCAAATGGGAATGTACAGATTTTTCGTTTGTCTTGTGGGATTTCCATGTTTCTTGGCCACCCTGTACTTCTGTAGAGGATGTCAGTGCAAGGGAATGCGTTTTCGGCCAATTCAGCTTAAGGACAGAGTTGGAGGGAATTCACCAACTCTAGACAAATGAGCTTTTAAGTCAGTCTACTAGCTTGGGTACGGACAGCACATACAACAACTACCGAACAACACGAGTCCAGGAGCGCCGGCCACGGCCCTTAGAAGAAATAAAAAGTTATCATAGTTTATGTAGTGAGTATTATTATTTCCCTTATATTGATTGTTTTATATTTCGACTTTGCATAACTGACCATAACTCATAAATTATTAGTGGTATCACAAGTGTAAATAATGCTCAATTATCCCCCATGTATTTGTCTTGTCTAGTATCATAAACAATTCATGATTATGTATTAGATTTAGTTTGTTGATAACACACTAAGCTTAGATCCTGTTAAACCTGTTTAACTTGTGTGAATTAAGAATTAAATAACAAGTTGGACGGTTGGGGTCTCTCTCTTATTTACTGAAAACTAATCGCATGAAGAAGTACTGTACAATGTATTTTTTAATTGTCCTCAAGCAAAGAAAGCAGACAGGTTATTATACATTGGTTGGGCCTCTTTTGGAATATTGTGCGCCTATTTGAAACCCTTGCAGGGTTTGCTTGACTCAGGATTTGGAAATTGTGCAGCTTGGGGCTGCCATATTTGTCGCTGGCAATTTCCAGCATACTGCGAGCGTATTTGAGATGCAATTTAGAGTGGAGTTTATTAAGGGAACGAAGGGATAAGTTATCCTCCGGATTGTTTGACAGATTTAATTTACCAATTAATGCTAATTTAGTTTCTAATATTTTAATTCTTAATGACTACAGTAGAAGTAGTCATGTTTATTCTAACTCCCTGACTGCAGCTCAGTGCTAAGACAAATGCTTACTATTACAGATAGCAAATTGTAGTACTTCAAAATAATCAGTAATGTTGAACATGACAGTCACTCAATCAAATGTTTTGCGACAATGTCATGTCAAGATAACATATTTTTAAAGTGTTGTAGTAACATTTTAAACAAAACACTTACAATGATTGATATTAGATAGTGAATTCTTGTTTGACATATAATTTAAAAAGTGTTATATAATATCTCCAGTATAGATAAGGTGAAATGTGTCAATCTAAAACGCAAACGTTAAACAAATATATTTAAGATATTTTACAAGCTCACTGCAAAACCTTCGTAATTTTATCTATTTTCTTATATTGCATGCTTAATTGTAATACTCAAGTTTCTAATATCTTGTTTTTTTCTATCTTTCTAGGTAAGTTCCAGACTCATTTTTTGTGTCGAGATTTTTATGAATCAACTTAGGGATGAGGCAACAGTGTAATATAAAGGGAATCTCTCAAAAGATTTTCAAATTTAGGACATCTGTACTCCGCTTAAAAACCAGGTAGCCCAATTTAAAGATAATCCAAACTTTGTCAGAAATCTGTCAGAATAATAGAAACTTTTCGTTTCATAATTGATTTTAATTTAACAGAGTCTATCATCTATCTTGTGGTACCTAACCACTGCAGCACAGGCCCGTAATGGGGGGGAAGGGGGGGGGGGAATCTCAGGGTTCTTAAGACCCCCCCCCCTCACTCAGGGATCAGTTCCACCAAATCTACTAATTTTACACCCTATAAAAAGATATTTGCCTGGTGTAAATTACTGCTTGTGTATTACTGATATGATACATCAGTAATTACACAAGCAGTAAGCTTAGTTAGGCCTCTTGGAATATTGATTTAACCAAACTTAATACCATCTGGTTAAGGTACAGGGTGTCTACCAGGTCATAAAGTCATAAAAGTCATACTTTTGTCCAGATCATAAAAATGTCCTAATTTTTAACACTAGGTCATAATTTTTATGTGCTCTTCAGTTTTTTAAAGCTCATACAGTCATTTTTCATTGTATTTTTTATTGCCATTACCAAATTTCATTGTTGTTAGCAAGTAAGTTTGAGTTTGATTTCTAAAGAACTTAATAGTGAAATCAAACCCTGAAATGTTTTATTTTTAAAAGGTAAATTTTCATGCCCCTGAGTATTGTTTTTTGAAAGATTTTTTTAAAAGTCATAAATAAGTCAAAAAAATTTCTGAAAAATAGTAACAAAAAGTCATACTTTTTGACTCTGATGAGCTGGTAGACACCTTGAGGTAATATTCTAGAGAATCCGATATTTTCTGTTACGAAAAAAATCACTGAGCAATTTTTAATTTTACTTTTTTGGAAAAATGTCGATGGAGAATTTCCACTATTTATGGTCTGGAAAAAATGGTGCATGTTCTATGTTCTTGACAAGGAAGCCTCTTAATGAGAAAATGTAATTCAAAAAAATAATTTGTCATTTGATAGGGTTTTATAATAGTTTTATTGTGCTGATATTACAAATATTGTGCATATTTGTTGCTAACATAAGTTTATCATGGACAAACCATGCATTCACTTCAGCAGACTAATTGTTAGCAAGAATTTCAAACTACAGTTACATTAAGTAGTGTAGAACTGGAAATAATCTATGTAAGGAAAAAACTTTGTGGGATCATCTGCTGCAAAGGTAATGTAAAGATCGTGATATCCAGTTGGTACTGTGTCGATGAATTGGCTGACTGTGAGGTATGTCATTGAAGGTGTCATTCGCACAAGTAGTGTTGCAAATGGATCAGTAGTTTTTGAATCCAGATGCAGGAGGATATATCCTCTGAGTACGATATCTTGAGGATAATCTGATGCTAAGATACTGAATTCGACTCTTTTGGCACCAGTATTGAAGTCCACATTTTTGTATCCCACCCAATCACCGACGTTAACGTCACTCGTTATTTTACGGCTTCCATCATATATTACTGATACACCGTTAGAAGAAGTATTGAAACTTTCTGCTTGTATTTTTGAAAATGCGTCGAAATCTCCCAATCTTAGTTTTCTTTCTGTTTTGACTTCTTGGGAACCTTCTTTTTCTGGAAATGCAGCGAAATCCCTCAACCTTTGTTTTCTTTCTGTCTCGACTTTATGGGAACTCGACTTGCTTATTGTTTCGATAGTAGAAACTAAAAATAACAAGAATATACAAGAATTAACTGTGAATTTTTTCATTTTGTTTGGTTGGATTTTCTGGTTCAGTTCTCTTTGTACTGCAGTTAATCTTACTGGTACCAGAGCTGTGATTCTGTTGCCTTTTATTGAAGTAATTTTCAGTAACAATAATTCACTGATAAAGGCAAAATTCAATCTGGCTAATCACAAAACTTGCTCAATAAAACAACAAAACACTTGAGGCAAGTTAGCTTTTACTTATGTAATCTAATCATTGACAAATACATACGGTGGTTAAGGTCATAAAATCTTGATTCAAGGGCTAAGTCTGGGGATAATTCACTGATAAAGGCAAATTTCAGTCTGGCCAATCACAAACTTGCTCACTGAACAACAAAACCTTCAAGTCCTGTTGTTAAGGGCATACAGTCTGATTCAAGGGCTATGGTTCATGGTCATGGCAATCATCCTTGCAATAGTACCTGTCGGAAGATAACTGCCTTGGCCAATGGGGCTCTTGCGTCTGTTAAACTGGTTAATTATTGTTGGGGTTGGTTTTTTGGTTTTTATTTTTACGGCGCCAGGAGCAACTATGGCTAGAATTTCAGGCACCGACCCACATGCTCAAGGCATGTAGGAAGAGAGGAGAGGTTAAAGGAATGAATGAGGAAATAGTAACGCCTTGGTTTGACTTGCTTTTCATGTCACTTTTGCTCCACATTTTACAGGTTTTGCTCCGAGTGAGTCATAACTTGCATTTATACTTCAAAAGTGATGACCATGTGATGACATCATCATAATTGGAATGTCATTATCAAGTCACTTCTAAAGTGAAGTTCAAGTGCTGGTGATGTCACGAGTGAAATGAAAGTGAAGTTATTGAAGGAAGTCTAACCACAGCATAAGGTGGGAAGGAGTGCGGTAGTGGCCGATTTTTTAAAGGTACTGTCCTGGCATTCGCCTGGATGACCTTTCGAAAACCAAAAAAACCTATGTCAGGACAGACGACCTTAGGATTGAACCCATGTATACATATTGCTAGGCAAGTCTGCTAACCACTTTGCAAACACAGCTTTGTGGTTGTTGTCATGTAATCTTCTATTTTCCAAAAAGAAATTGAATTAATTAACAACCCTCCTACCAAACGGCATTTACTTGCTGACTGTTAAGCAGTCATGAAATATAAGTTAAGCAAACTGCGACAATAGAAAGAATGATTTTGTGATACGCTCTAAGACCGTCTATATACTCTTCCTTGGGCATCATATGGGCCAGAACCAATATTCCAAGCTTAAGTACTTTTATTAAAAACAAAAATTATACACGGTTTCATTAGTTAAACATTTTCGTACATTTGATCTGCAAGGATCAAAATAATCATACAGTTAAATGTTAAAGTATGACAATGTTAACTATGTAGTGTAGAATGTAAAATAATCAAACAGTGGAAACAGATTTGTGGCATCGTCTGATGCAAAAGTAATGTAAAGGTCATGATATCCAGTAGGAACAGTGTCAATAAATTGACTGATGGTAACCCATGCAGCTGATGGTGTCCTACGGACAAGTACAGACGTAAATGCATCACTGTCCTTTGAATCCCAATGGAGGAAGATGAATCCTTTGACCACGTATGAAGTTGAAGTCTCAGGATACACATATAATTCTACCCTATTGGCCCCACCTTTGAAGTTAACGTCACAATAGCCCAGCCAGTCACCAGCATTAATGGCAGACAGGTATGTTCCATTGGTTATTGTTGATGAGATGTTAAAGTTTTCTGCTTGAATTACTGTAAATGCATCGAAACCTTTCAACCCTGGTTTCCTGCCATTCCGGACATCTTGAGAACCTTGCACTCCTGATGTACTGGATAATACTGAAAATAATAGCGAAAAACAAACATAAGTAGTGAATTGCATCATTTTGGATGTTGGCTAGTTAACTCAGGTTTATATAGCAGGTTCGGTTTCTGTTCTTTTGTAGGCCAAGATGAGAATTTTCAAATGTCATACCGGATTTCACACTGATAAAAGTGCAATTTAATTTGACCAATTGCAGCATATCTCTAAGGACAAAAACACTTCAAATGAGGATTTTTCAAAAAATATGCTGGCCCTACACGTATACATTGATAAAAAACTTAAAGTTCGTCTGGGATAGATAACTTGTACGTGTTTTTTAAATATTGATTTTGGTGGCTGGGTGCATGATTTCTATACTTTTTATTAGATTAAATAATGTGGAGTCATGTCAAACAAAATATAATTGTGTATGATACATAAAAAATGTTGTTGATTTTTAATATAATATTAGAAATTCCAAATTTAACCCAATTAAGAAGCCTTGAAAAGTTCAAAAAAGGATTGCTTAATTTATTTGTCTCGCCACGTCGCTGACATTGAGACCATGTTTATCGAGTTTCAGGAAGATAGGTCCAAAACGTTTATAAATTGTTTATAAATTGCCAATGGGCCTAAAGGCCCCAAAACCCTTTTTGGGAACATTTAGGAAGTTGTTGAAAAATTTTTTTTTTATTAGGGATCAGGTGTCGATCACTTTTGGTCCAATAGACCATTTGGTCCTATTGGGTTGGGGCCCTAACAATTACCAGGAGTCGGTTTAGGGCACCTGCCCATGTTTACCAAGTTTGAAGAAGCTAGGTCCAAAACTATTTTTTTAAATTATTTAGTGAAAAGGCCCTTTGGTGTCTAACGGGCCAATGGGCCTAGAGGTCCCCAAACCCTTTTTAGGAACATTTAGGAAGTTGTTGCAGAAAAAATTTATTAGGGATCAGGTGTCGATCACTTTTGGTCCAATAGGCCGTTGGATCCTACTGGGTTGGAGCCCTAACAATTACCAGGAGTTAACTTAAGGCACCTGCCCATGATTACCAAGTTTGAAGATGCTAGGTCCAAAACTGCATTTTTTAAAATTATTTAGTGAAAAGGCCCTTTGGTGTCTAATGGGCCTATGGGCCTAAAGACCCCAAAACACTTTTTGGGAACATTTAGGAAGTTATTGCAAAAAAATTATTCATTAGGGAGGGGTGCCCAACCGTCGCAGTGCCCAAGTGTGTTCGTGGCCAAATGGGGAAGGTGGGCAAGGTGCAGGTTCCCGGATTTTCAAGCTTAGCACAATCTCTAAAACATACATTATCTGACTACTTTATTTGTTTGTGAAAAAAATATTATTTTAAAAACCACCTTTCAGTATCATCATCCCAATGTTGTGAACCAAAACCTTATCATTAGCTAAAGCTCATGATTTACACTGGTAATAGAGAAGTCACATAACCTATATAAATCTAAACTTTCTCATTAAGACAGTTGGGACGGATCTAGTGAGACCAATCTACTCAACTGTTGCAATAAAATATCAAAAATGAAGCAAATAAACGTTTGTGCATTTATCTTGTTGCTAATTTTAATGCTGGCCAAGGGTTTGGACATTGGACACCCCAGTGACATTGAGACAGGAAAAAGACACAATGTAGGTGGTTTTGATGCATTTGACGATATTCAGGCAGAACATTACAATATTTCTTCAGGTATAACTAATGGAACAACCATAACTGGTACAGGGTGGGGCAGAGGAAACGTATGTTTTTCATTTAAGCATAACATTGGTTATTTTCAAGATATATTTTTTTAA
>JAQFXX010000074.1:0-11878 GCA_034693985.1 Nemasoma varicorne
TTTGGGTTAAGGTAATGTTCTAGGGAGTCAGATATTTTCTGTGATGAAAAAATCAATGAGCAATTTTTAATTTGACTCTTAAAAGTGTATCCTTCCAGAAGTAAGTAACGACATTGCAGGCGGCAGTACGATTGATACCATGCTAACTTTTCTTGGACTTTAATTACGTTAAGATTTGGACTACTGTGTTCCTTGGAGAAACAATATTTTCTCAAAGTTAAAATTTTGTTTATATAGAGAAAGGCAAAAAATCATTTTCCCCCGCACCTTCAATCTCTCCATTCTGCTAACCGATTTCCCTATTACTCCCACTTGCTGCAGATTTTCGGCGAGAAGTTCGTTCATTCTGTGATGCAACTGATCCAGGGATAAACGTTCCTTGGTCAGTGTTATCAGTCTATCCTGAACATCCCAAAGTGCTTCATATAGTTCCCTATGTGCTGTCGAGAATTTTGGTAAGACTGGCCAAGTACGCGTTATGTCACTCACATAGCCGCCGTATTCGCACCCGGCATCCATTAGAATCATTTCGCCCTCCATTAGCACTTGATTATTGGTTACATAATGAATTATGTTAGCACGGTTGCCACCAGCAACCACAGGTGGATATGCCAGGCGGTCGGCGCCACGGAGGCGACATTCGTAGTCCATTTTGGCATAGAGGTGATGCTCCTCCACTAAGGGGCGCGTCGAGGATATGACTTCTATGAAACTTTCTGAGGCCATTTCACAACTTCTAGACATCAAGGAGATCTCTGCTGGAGATTTTAGTAACCTTTTTTGGGAGATGCGTGGGATAAGCTGAATAGTTACCTCAAAAACTTAAATTCAGATGGCGAGAAGATTTAAGGGGATTTAATTTTGCTTCTTTAATATAATTTTAAGTTTTATGTGAGACTTCCCCTTAAGGTGGAAATACATGACGCTTTTGCGTGAGCTTCGCGCGTCAATTACCTGCTCACGTGACCCGTGGCAGCAAAAGCTTCCAATCGCGAAGAAAAGCGTGGTCACGTGAGCAGGTATTGACGCGCGAAGCTCACGCATAAGCGTCATGTATTTCCACCTTTAAGAGGCTTCCTTGATCCAGAACAAAACATGTGCACATTATTTTCAAGATCAAAATTTAGCAAAAACCTCCATAGACTTTTTTCACAAATATATTTTTAAATTCTTCGGGAGTTTTTCTCCCGAAGAAAAATATTTCACGAACTAGAAAAGTACTGAGTCTGTATTAAACAGGAAAGTAAATATTTTTAAGCCAATCAGGAATGACATTAACCTCTTGGAAAAGTGAAAATTTTGTTGTCTATGGGATTTAGCATGGGTAAAATCTCTGCTTGTTTTCGAAGAAATTTTTAAAAATATCTGGTCGATTTTTAAAATCTTCAAAACCTTTCAAAAACTAGTACCACAATTCGGCAACTACAGACAAATAATTACGTTCATATCATGTATCATGTATAGCTTTTGAACTTAACCTCTTGAAAAATTTAAATATTTCTTGCATTAGCATCAATGTAAAATTTGAATCTGCATGTGATTTGGTTCCAATTATCAATTTTTTAAGGAATCCTCTTAAAGATATTTATTATCTCTGCTCCAAAAAGTTTTCTTTATCTATTCCTTTATTCCTGCATGGTTGAGCATGCAGGTAGGTGCCTGAAATATAGCCTCAGTTACAGCTAATACCATAAAAATAAAAAAACTAAATAAATCCCCCTTAATTTTCTGGCCACGAGAAATTCCACCCCACCTTAACTGCTGTAAGAGGGAGCGATGAGAATTTAGGTACTTTGGGCTGTTGGCCACCACCATTGCCTTGAGGGTCGGCTGAGGGGTTTCTTGAAGATCACACCACAGGGCCATAGATTTTGAATCTCGGAAAAGCGAATTTAAATAATTAGGCAAATCATCTATATCGTAAGCCTCTTCCACTCCCAGGAGGGAGAGCGCCCCCTCTGCACCCGTCCGCGGTCCATCCCACATCTCGGAGTGGGGATCTCGTTTCGGAACAAAGATTATGGATTTGTCCGATTTGAGGATTAATACCGAATCGGGTTCTTGAAATCCGGTCAGATAAAAGAAATCTGAGTTCTGGCGAAATGGATAGGGGATCTTTTCTGTCATATACACTTTTGTGGCGGACGGTACAACCAAAATGTGACTTTTTGTCTGAAGGGTGATGTGCTCCGCATAGTGGGTAATTGCCTCCATCAGGCGGCAACGGCGGGTTTGGTACTCTTCGAGGGTGACTCCTGGGGTAACCTGAAAAGTTGGTTGTTAACTGGGAACTTTCACCCATTAAAGGTGGAAATTTTTTAACATAAAAAAAATTAATATCAGGACTCTAAACAGCATTTAGATAAACTTTTAACGTTATATGCATGGGCACACAAATGCAAATGTGGTGAAAATTAATTAACAAGTTTTGTCATTGATTTTCATTTTAAAATAGAAATTTTAGGAAAGGACTTTTTTGATCTTTGGTGATAATTCTTCTTTAACAACCTGTCCTTTTTGTAAAAGATGAGGATGAGAATCAGCAGTGGGTTGTCCATATAGCCGAACTGTTGGACTGACAACTGTTGAAAATAAGTCATTTTGAGCATTGTGACCAATGCCAACTGTCCCATTCAATGCCCTGAGACTTAAAACCAATGGCCCTGAAAAATATTTACATGCCAACAAGCACAATTATTTTTTATCTGAATATATAAAGTTCTACAGAAATGTAACCTTTTGAGACACCCTGTAATGAAGGGCAGGCCAACCATTTTCGTCAAGAATAAATTATTTCTAAACTCTCGATTGTAAAACTGCCTCACCTGATCGAAGCGCAAATCTCTTAAACATATTTGCGAAATATTCCTTTTTAAAACAAACAAAAAATAAATTTATAATGCACAAAATAAATTAGCTACTAAATCATCCCTTAAATTGTCGTCCCTACAGTGACCTTCTTTCCCTTTTGAGTTCGGCAGCATTGCCTTCGAGAGCCTTCTCGTGCTAAGCTGTTCGTTCTATGAAATTTCCGCTCCTTGGCTTCTAGCCTAGAAATGAAAAAGCGCCTTTCAAGCGCTGGGCTTCTCATCAAAATCTTTGCATTCGGCTCCAAGATCTCGGCCTTTGATCTCGGCGAAGTTGGACGTATTTTGCTGGGATTTAAAATCTACTTTTAAATTTTAATCTATTTAATTTTTTTTATTTACACGAAATAACGTAAGAGTGGTGTGATGACTGATGAGCAACCAACGTTGTGAGCAACATAATTCTCAAAAGTGTATAAGTGCGTAGTATATGCGATATTCTTTATTGAGGTTGCATCCGTGGAAGACGTTTGCTTACTTTATTTTGTGATCAAGTTTTGATTTCTGAATCAACATTGAAGTTTGAATTGGATCTTAAATTTTCAAGGATGGGGTAATTAAGCTTCTACAAATAATGTAAGTTTCTTGTCAGTAATTTGTTTAGATTAAATTTTGTTGAACAATTTTTTGTGTGGTACAAAACGATACCATGCAATCTCAGTTTAGGTGTGAAATTTATATTTTTATTCCTTTTAAACCCTTAAACCCAAAATATAAAAAATTTGGTTCGCCAATTGGCATAAATGCAATATATATTTCTATTTTACCATGTAAAATAAGCATCATATTTATTAATATTCATGAACCTTGATAATTTCACAACAGAACGATCAGATGGAAATGTTTTTGAACTTTCCCGCTAATTTCACTTAACCCGCCATCCAGCCCGCCATGCATTATTTTTTTTCGTCCCTAAATTGACATTTCCCCTATGAGTCTGGCAACCCTGCTTACGCAAGTCTGTTTATGCTGAGCGCTGCGTTCACAGAATCTCCGCTCACTATTTTAGTAATCGAAATAAAGGAGCGATTGTCGAGCGCTCGAAATTTCAAAGTCACATTCAGTTATTCGGCTCGTGAAAATTCTCGAAGTTTACATTTCGCGTAGCGTGGTGTGTGAGTATTTTCTTGTACTTTGTATTAATTATAATTTATTTAAAATATAATCTACAAATTCTTAATTGTAATTTGGATAGTAAAAAGCCTTTGAGGGTAAAAAAATAAGAAAATCGTTTTCTTTAGGCTATTTTCTCGCCAATATTTCGTATATGTGCGCAGAGCTCGAATGTTGCAAAAAAGTATTTGGATATTAGGCACCAAAATCGAATGTTTACCTTGCGAAAAAGTAGGAAAAACAATCTTTATATCCTCCAAAAAGACCTGATAAAGTTTCAAGAAGTTGTTTATTTCTTGGTCGTTTTTGGTTTTCTGCCACACCCTCCTGATGATCATGCGTTTTTGGAGGAGATGCAGTTAGCGTAGCGATGCGCACTTTTATACAAAAACAAAAGGTTGTTGATGCCAAGGTTGATGTATAAATGAGTCAGTGAGCTAAGGTATAAATATGGCATTTTTTGAATACCGTTATGTAAAGCTTGGTTGATTGGACGTAGGCCTACTTAATTTGGCCAATGTTTCTTTCACATTCATAATTACATGTATGTATAAAGATTTTCTATAGGTCTTTGTTAGCGATTTGAAAATCTGGCCTAAAAATTTTGCTTGCCTTGGTATTAGACAAAATTCTCCTCAATATGTTAAGCAGACGTGCTAATACGGGTATACATCAGTTCGGCTGGTCCCCCCTCCCTTCCCCGTAGTCTTCTATTAAAACTGGTGAGGCACAGCCGGCAAAAAAAGTAGTCTCGCACAAGGTCTCTAGCGCGTATTTTCCGCGCGGGCTGCGTATAACATATAAGTACCGTTCGGCTTATTTTGGAATACTGTGGAATGATTTAAAGCCCTATTAGGGTTGACTTGGCTCAAGATTTAAAAATAGTACATTAGGGTTACCCAGCCAGTTTAGCACAGTGTTATGTAGACCACCTGGCATTGGGGAGACTTGGGTTCTAACTCAAGGCCGACAGTCCTGACTTTGGTTTTCGTGGTTTTCCAAAGTTTCTCCAGGCGAATCCTGGGACAGTACCTTAAAAAAGTCTGCCACGACTGCATTCCATCCCACCTTACTGTCTCCCTCCTCTCTTCTTCCCTCCCCCTCCTCTTTCCATGGCCATATAGCCTTAGTTGCTTGACTTCGATCCCCTCAAAAACCAACCAACCTCCAGGCAAATGATGACATTTTGATGAGTCTGCCACGAACGCATTATTTCTCACCTTACTGTTTCCTTATTCCTTCCTTGAACCCTTCCTCTCCTCCTGCATGCCTACATCACGTGGGTTGGCCAATGAAATATAGCCTTAGTTCCTGTCTACGTGGTAAAGCATATAAACCAACCAGCAGCTCCGGATTACCAGATTTGGTTTGGGCAGTTGCTAGCATACTGCGAGTGTATCTGGAATGTTACGCATTTTAGATAGGGTTTCTTTAAGGAAGTGACCGGAGAAATTATGCTCAGGGTTGTTTGGCAGATTTAATGTGCTAATTAATTCTAATTTGATTTCTAATATATTAATTCCCAAAATGGATATTGGTCCTTCTTTTTGCATGCCATTAGACGATGGATTAGCCTTCCTAACGATGGTCCAAATTGGTTAGAAATTAACAATGATGTTTAAAGTATCTGATGACATGGTAGTTTCCTCCCAATTTATTTGGCTCTCAAACTTCCTATCAAATATTTGCTGAAACTTTGGTTACTACTCTCCTAGGGATCCAGAGCTTTACTGACTGTAGGGCTGTGAGTTGAATTGAAAAAATTAAACTCTCAAAAATTGCATAACTGAGATAGATCTGGCTTGTTAGGTTGAATTTGGGAAGGTATCCAATGGCTAAAAATTGTGCTCTCGATTTGAAATCATCCTCTATTGAATCTTCTTAGCTGTAATTAAAATAATTTGCTCCATTTCATGTGGTTTTTATGATAAGATTTAGTTAATCTGTTTTCTATTTTTTAATTTGTTTATTTATTTACTCTAGCTTACCATCAAAAGCACAAATGGCTGACTTTGCCAAAAAAGAACAACTAGAACAACTGCAAGCATTTATTCATCTCTGCAAATCTAATCCCGATGTCCTCTATACGCCTCATCTCAGTTTCTTCCGCCAATATGTTGAAAGGTACAATTGTGGCCACTTTTTCTAAGGTTAAATTGTTATGGTTAAATACAAATTAATGTTTTTATTTTTCTTATCAAATTTTTCTTCTCACCAAACAGCCTTGGTGCCAAATTGCCACCACAGAAATTTAAACCTGCAACTTCATCCTCGCCCACTGATGAATCCGTAAGTATATTTTTGGAAAACTTAAATTTACTACCAGTAATTTAGACAGGATTTTTCTATAATAATACAGCTAGGTTATCTCGATCAAGAAAAAGAAGAAATTAGAATAAATAAAAAAAATGTGATTTTTTTTCTTAGCCCACAGTCGAAGAGGCCGATACGCCTTCCAGCGAAACCCCACCATCAACGGAACCTGAACCAGAAAGCGAGGAAAGTGAGATTGAATTGGATCAGGAAGGTGTGATTGAAGCTGATATGGAAGACCCTCAGGAAATGGGAGATGCGGAGAGGGAAATCTCCGAGGAGGAAATGGATCAGGCCAATGATAAGCGTAGTGAGGCGCAGGCAGCTCTTTCTGATGGTAAGTAGATTTCCTGTATTGCTGATAAAAGGGAATCAAAAGTCACTTCAATTAATTTACTATCAACTTTTAACTATAGGTGACTTTCCGAAAGCCATTCAGTTGTTCACAGAAGCCATCCTTATCAATCCTGGTGCAGCTGCTTTCTTTTCCAAACGTGCCAGGTTAGTACTTTTTAGTATACATTGCATAAAATAATGATCTATTAGACAAACTTAACACAGTTGTTTCAAAAAATACAGGATTTCTGTCGGAATAATCTGCATGAAATTTTTGTTTTGACTAAATTTGCTTACTGCTTTCATGAAATCTGCTTGTCATATTCACCTGCAGCTGAATTTGTCTAAAATATAGCTGCAATTGCTGCTGGAATATGAAATGGCAAATGTTAAACAATGTTATCAGTTTGCAAATCTCCTTATTGATTTTTCTTCGATTTAGTTGTTATCTGAAGACAAACAAACCGAATGCCTGTATCAGGGACTGCAACCGTGCCATCGAATTGAACCCCGACAATGCCCAAGCTTACAAATATCGCGGACGAGCTTGGAGGTTACTGGGATCATGGGAAAATGCCGCAAAGGATTTAGCAATGGCTTGCAAACTGGATTACGATGATGAGGCCAACGATTGGCTAAAAGAAGTTCAACCGAATGTAAGTCACAAAACATTTTCCTATCTTTTTATTTGTTTTACTAATATTAGGTATCTTCCTCTCTGTCAGAGTTTAAAAAACCACACATTTTAAAAATTTACATCTTAAAATTCAATTGATTCTTAAGGCCTGTCTATTACTAGACATTGGCTAACTGCCTGGCATTGAAATCTGCTAATCCTGACAGAAAGTTGAAAACTGTCAGTAGCTGGCTGATTGCCATTTTTGTCAAGCAATCATGGCTTTCGGTGCTTTCTGGCCGCCATTTTTTAAAACCAAGAAATGCGTGGTGGTCAATGACCAAAAAAGGACAACTTAGAAAAAATGTTTTTTTACATTTGGGAATTTCGCAATATTCAAATTACAGGGAAAACAAAACATCTGAATGCAAAACATTTTTATTTCCATGACTTCTACAAGCACAGTATAATTTCTGAAAGCATTTCTAATTCACATTCCTGTGGTGCTTTTGGGTGGATTTTTGCGAAATTTCAATATTTGTCAATCACACTTTTCATTTACTGTCGCATTCATAAAATACACAAATATCACTGTTTAAATTAATGACAACACCAAGCAATTTTTCAGTCATTTTTAAGCTGAGTTTTACTGTTATATTCCCTAAGTGAGAAACTTGCTTTGAATTAATGATCTTTACATCAAGTTTCCAAAAAAATAATTTATTTAAAATTGATTGGTGTGATCGTTTACTGGTTAGGATTGGGATTTGAAGGATTTCGGGTGAACACTTAATCTAAAATTCAGTTTGTTATGCAGAGCATAAATTATTACGATTTACATCTCTAGATCTGCACTTCTCACTATATTTAGTTGTCCTTTCGGCCCCACAAGAGAAACACCGGCCCATGCCGCTGGGGGCGCTGCTGGCCGATTGTTCCTTGTTGTGACCGTATCACGTTTTTTCTTGTAAGTTTTTTTGCCACCAAGTTTTCGGTAGCTTGTCTTCTCTGCCCCCTTGAGTTTTCTCTGGGGGTGCTCCCGAGTGCACGCGTACATGTCATCACAGCGATATGGACATTGATCCTAGAAATTTGGCAAATTTTCTGAGAAATCTAGAGAAAGTTTGATTGTAAAACGAAGAGTCCGCTTCGTGACTGAAGCCCTAGAGAACCTAAAGAAGAGACGGTGCAACTTTCAACAATAAAGAGTCGGCAAACTTTCTTAGAAATTTTGATGAATTTTGTTCCTGGAGTGAAGATTTGGCTCTGTGATTGAAGGAAAGGGCCCTAAAGAAGAGGTCCTGTAGACTTTGTTTGTGGAAAATTTGCAATTGAAGAAAACAATTTTGTTTTGCTGGCCATAGACTGGCACGCACTGGTAATTTTATCCTGTAGAAATCGAGGCACCTTTGAATATTTTACAAGTTTCAGGAACAGATGGATTTTTCCAGGATTTCCTTGAACACCTCAATATGAAAACATGTATGAGACTCGTACTTTCTCCACTTTAGTTTTTATTCCAACATTTCGTCTCTGCGGGACGAAATTCAGTTTTTGTCGTCCCGGATCCGGGAGCAAGAAGTCCAATCAGAGTGGGAGCAGGGGGCTCTTAACACTTTGTTATCCCACTTCTTCACCTTCCGCCCATGGCCGCCCTGTTACCCATCAGGCGCTGATATTTGCCCACCAATTCTGGCAAGTCGTACGCAATGGCAATGTCCAGCTTATCCAGAGGACATCCCTTGAAATAGGAGCACGTCGAAGCGAGTGGCTTGAAGTCGAAAAGAGGATGGATGCGGAAGAACTCCCTATAAATTTCTGGATCCGGGAGGTCGTACCGGCTCACATTGGTCAGGATACTCAGCCCCTCGTAGATGTGGTAGTTCTGTGGATTTTCGATGATATCTTCTGCCACCTTACGTTTGTTGCTGAAGAAAGATTTGGTATTGTAGTAAGTGTTGAGGTAGCAGTCGACCATCTTGGCGTGGTTGCGAACCCGTACGGCGTGACGTCTAGACAGCGCCACCTTATTCTCCACACGGTTCTCCAGGGCGTCGTGAAGGTCATCTAAAAATGCCTCCTCCTGGGCGTCTAGCAAGGTCTCTGGGGAGCCGGGGAGATAAGGTCTAGACCAGAAGGAGCCGACGTAGACGGTCGGTGCTTCGCTGGTGCCTAGAAGAGGGGAGAGGTTCCACAGAAGAGTGCCCTGAACCTTCATCAGCTCCTGGGGCTTGACTGTGTCTGCCTTGTTGAGCAGGATACGGATTTGGTTCTCGCGTCCCTTTAGCTGGTCGAAGATTGCCTCCAGCTCCATCCCGATGTCTAACTTGGTCGGGTCGAAGACGATGTAGATGAGGTCAGCGCGGTCGATGAACCACTGGAAGGCGTCGTTGAAGGGGTACTGGCGTTCAGTCGACTTGCGGTTCTCGAGGATCCCTGGAGAGTCGACTATGGTCATCTGCAGGATAAAAGAAATTAGATTCAGACGGGAAGGGTGAAAAATTTAGGATTTGAAGGGTTGATGGTTCAGTGTGGATGTAGCAGACTTTTTCAAGGTACTGCGCTTTTCTAAAAGATGTGGGTAAGTTACCTTTTGAAGCAGAGGATTGGGCATTTTTCGTCCTCTCAAGCGGTCTAGGAAGCTCTGACCAAATTTCTGCAAAGTCGAGAAAGCCCAGTCTGCGGCCAACTGTGTACCGTCCAGTACTTGGTCAGAGTCACCGGACATGATCACGTTGAAACTGTTGCTGGTCGGTTCGGCACCTGGAGGAAAAGTACCGCGGTAACTGCAGAATCTGCTTGGAAATGGGATTAAACTCGGCTGGGAAAATGCTCACCAGTTTTGAGGGCGTAGCGAGAGTACTCGGTGCCCAGGAGGTAATTAATGATGGCCGATTTTCCTGTGCTCCAGGGGCCAATGAAGAGGACCATCGGCTTAGAGAAGATCTCGGCATCTGGAAGAAAAATCGGAGGTGCCGGAATTTTAGGAACCGAGGTAAATTTAAAGAATGAGCCTTATTTTACTGTCCTTTCTGGGTCAAATGTCAAAAACGTATATCTCAGAAACTGTTGGACCAATCTATGACCTCTCATAGCCCCTTCTGGGTCAAAGGGCCTGCATCTCTAGGGTCAGTTTTTTCATTTCACCCATTTTTCTAGTAATTTCTCGATGGTACTTACCTCCCATTTGCCTATTACTGATATCCTTGAATTTGTAGAGGGCCTCCAGGGGGCGCACAGCTCCTTCGTACATCCGCTTGACTTCCTTGAGAATATCATTTCCGATTTTCTCTCGTTCCTTATTGTCGTCAGCGCTGTCTTCACCGAGACCCAAAATTGTCTCAATGTTTTCCCTGGTTCTCAACTGTCCAGGACCGGCCAGGATCACCTGTTTGAAAACTTGAGACTTTAAATTGGGCTTCAAATATATACATTTTTGAAGAAATAAATTTTATTGCCTCTTCTTCTTCATCCCCTTCTTGCCCTTCTTCTTCCTTGGACTCATCTTCTTCTTGAGCTTCTCCGATTGGTTCTCCAGGGAGCTCATCAGTTGTTTCATCATCACTTTCCTCGTGCTCATCTGCGGATTGCTCAGCTGCTGATTGGTCAGCGGTTGAGCTTTCGGAATCTGGAGCTGCATCATCACGGTCAGGAGATTGTTTTTCTGGGTTATCCTTAAAAGGAAAACAGGGAAGGATGAGCTATTACATCAGACTTAAACTGTTTTTTGTTAAGAGGCATTATGGGAGTTTACTGACAGTCCGTATATGGTAATGGAAGCTACTTCATAGATATGGTCTGTATGTCTGTCTGATTGTCTATCCATCAGTCACCGGTAACTTAATTATAATCCCAGATACATCTTAACTTTGTTTTTAGATTATGAGTTCCTTATGTCCTAGCTGTGTACAACTTTGTTTTGTAGGGCTACCCTTATTCTGGGTCAAATGTCTATGGCCTGTATCTCATAAAGCATTTGGACCAATCTCAGTTCGGTTTTCAGATATCAGTTTCTCGTGTCCCAAGAAAATACCAGTAAATTTTGGTAACCCCAGGTCAAGGGACGAATCAGCTGTTTTCCGTTCTATTTTCGGATTTGACTTTCTAGGGTCCCAAATAACTAATTTGGACGTGGGGTGAACCCTTCTGTTTAAAAGGTCAAAGGCCTTAATCTAAAAAAACTTCTCTGCTGCTCTCCAATTGAAAAAGTGAATAAGAGTTCCTCGTGTCCCAGTTTGTATAAGTGCTTTCATGACCCTCTGTAATTGCCTTACAGGCCCAAAGGTCAAGGGTCAACTTCTTACGGACAAGCTGTGATTTTCTTACCGATTCGTCATCGTCTTGATCATCATCATCCTGAGCTTGATCCTGATCAGTGTCATCCTCCTCCGCATCGCGTTCAACACGATTCTTATTTTCCTCACTTTCTTCCTCATCTTCCTCAGTTCCTTGATCCTGATTGGTCCCTTCTTTCTCATCTTCCTCATCCTGGTCCTTTTGAAACCTGTCTTCTTCGACGTCGGTTGGTGGCGCTTCGATCTGATCTTCCACTTTATCGTCCTCATCCTCATCATCTTCGTTTACCTTTTGCCCTTCTTCGCCAACAGGGGCCTCTTCATCATTTTCATCCTCA
>JAQFXX010000075.1:0-11780 GCA_034693985.1 Nemasoma varicorne
TGTCCATTTGCCTTTAAATTTCATCTCCAATAGGGGTTGTGCACAGGCGCAATGTTGCACATTTTGAAAATGCAGGGAATAATGGTTATGTTGAGATTAGGAATGAGGTGTCAAATGATTGAGAGATTAGGTTGAGAATAGGCTATTGAGATCAGGCCTTAATTTAGAAGTAAGGAAATTTCCGCAATGCTTGCTCACCTCTACTGCTCATGTGCTGTTGAAATTTTATAGAGGCTATTCTATTCAACTTTGTCAGCCTCAGTTAAATTTTTATACCCTACAGTCAAGAAGAACAGGTACCACTTGGTGGTGGGGGGGATTTAATGCCACAAATTCATGTTACATTATGGCATTTTTAATTTTGCGAAATCATGAGATCCTCCTACAGCGCAGCAAAGATTTTTGACTAGAATAAGCAAGCGATTATATTATACCCTGCCCCTGCACCTACGGCTGCACAAACAATCGTTGCAAATACTGCGGTTAAATCATTTCATTTGGTTGTTTGACATCAGTAGTTAACAGATTTATCAATAGAATGTCAATGGTGAGCCATAGCAACTGAAGCCAGATAGCTTTTCATTTTCATTTAATTGCTTCAGAACAACAACAGAACTGATTTCAGCTCCTTTTAAGAATGACTCATATTATTTATACTGTTGTTGTGCATTTGTATTCTCCTCAATATTCAAAAGGTTTCACAGTAGATTTTTATTACCTTCAGTTCTTGACTTTAGTAGATATTTATATTGGAAAACAACAACTTTGCAATCACCCAATAAAAGCATACAGAAAGGCAAAAGTGGGCTATGAGTTGGATATGAGTGACCAGTCTCCAAAAGGATCATTTCATTTTACCCATCATTCACTATTGGTGTTTTTATCGATTGCTTTTGCTGGCATTGTGTGACAGTATCTCGTATTTGTAGAGCGAAAGCTTAAGGTGGTTTTCAAAACTAAGTTGTCAGCATGGGGGCAATGTGTAGAACCACTGATAACAAGAGGAAATTTCAAATCGACTTTGGCCGAGATTTCGAATAGCCATTTGGCTCCATCACTCGCCCGTAGCACCACATTTACTGTATTCCCTATGTGCATTTTGTGTTTAACATGCCACTGGCCTACTGGATATTCCCATTGAATGACTTTATGCATGTAGGGCAATCGATGGTTGAATTCTCCATCCACAGTGACCACTTTCGAAATTCTTTGAACAATTTGTCTGTAAAAAAGCCCAAAGAATAGAATTCTTCTGCCCATTCTGAACATTCTGCCATATCTTGAGGTATTTTTTCCCAGAAATATAGCGCGAGGTAATTTTTTTCATAATTAAAAAAAAAATGAAAAGGAAGTGATTCAAAGGATTTGTGAAAGCATTTAAGTTTTTTTTTTTTTTCAAAATAGTTAGATTTTCTGTTGCCATGGCTAAAATCCAGTTTGCCGAATAATTTGATCCTTATTGGTTATTTTGGGCTTAAAACAATGCAATGTATTATTGATTCCATTTCAGGCTTTTTATTTTCCATTCAGGTCTTCGGGGTTTAGTGGTTCAAAATATTGCATTGAAAAAGACAGAAAAATCCTAATTGGCTCTTGTGCGCTTGAGATAAGGTTACAGGTAAATTCTCCCTGGCAACGTAAGTAGACTTATCGGATTAAAGCTAAAAGTAAATGGCCCACAGGTGGCCGTGTAGCAAGAGTGTCAGCTTAGATTGCTTTTGAATTGACAGAGTTATCCCCTTTTTTCTTTCCGTCCACTTTTCTTAACGTCCATGAGCATATAGTGGTTGCCTACCGCCAGGGGCACCCATCGATAGAAAAACGGTTTTACCTATTGTTTTATTTTCACTCCATACTGGGTCTATGGTCCAACCGTAGACTAAGCCAGATCTTTGCAATGTTTTATTGATTCCATTTAGGGCATTTATTTCCCCATAAAAGGCCAGAGTCCTGACTTTCTGAGCGCCTCTGGTGGTCTACTCATTGACTCAAAATTTCCTACGCCGCACTTATTTCTTGCTATTTCACTGAAGAATAAATATCTTTTTGCACTCAGATGGATTCTTCGCGGCAAATGCATATGAGCCTACAGTCAGTTCCATGTTGAGAAGTCCAGGAAATTTGCACGAAAATATAATAAAATCTTAATTTCAGCTAATGTTTTTTTTTCTGTACCTTGCATGGGTATTTTATTATGAGAATGACTGTGAATAATTTGAAGTAAAAATCTTGCAGAAAACAAAATATTAGCAGAAATCATAATTTGAAATTTTAGAAGGTTTTTTTTTGTCTCTTCAAATTTTGCTGAGCAAACATTTAAAAAGGCTTTTTTCATTAGTGGCCGGGTAAAGGTAAATTAGGTGAATGGATGGCAGCACCGTTGATCTTTTGTTGCCTATGGTTGGACCATGGAGACTGTGATTGTATGGGGTCTAAAAACTAGTCTAGACAGGAATATTTATGCTTAGCAGTTAAAAAAAGGTTGTTTAATTCCAGCCCATTCCAACGAGATCTCTATGGTTCTATTCATGGTATTGCCAGACCAAGAAATTAGACCAAAGTATTCATTTACCAAAGCCATGACTCCCACCAAATGGCATTTACTTGCTGACTGTAGGGTACTGAGTTGAATTAAATAATTAAAAGAAATCATACGTAAAATAAGTTATAATATGTGATGAACAAAACATTAATTAGGTGTGCCATAAGCCATAAACCACAAGACGGGTGTGCAGTTTTTATTTCGCGCCAAGCAAGATTTTGGATTTTCCAAATAGCCATTCTTAATTGATAGAATGTTTTGAATAAAGATATATGCAGTATGTGCTCAATTCAACTCAACTCAGTACCCCACTGTCAGCAATTTAACGCCATTTGGTAGGGGGGCAAAATACCCACAAACATATTAGGAGGAAACTGTGCTTCTAGAGAAACCATTCACACATAAATTGACACTATCGAGAATACTGAAAAAGGTGCTGTAGAAATTAGAGCTGATATATTTATTTTGCCAAGGATGTTGTAAAGTGTGGTATAGTATTTTTGATGGACCGGAAGAGTTCATTGGAGGTCATTTACAGAGAGGTAGCACTTCCTTTCAATTCCCCTCAGTTCAACTTTTATTTCTTATATTTTATTTATTATTTTTATTATTTTTTTTTTGTCTTTTTCACATCAATCACCCAAGATATGGTTTGTTTCTGTGTTTTTTGACATCAGTCATCTACCTAAAAAAGGAACTAAATAAATAAAACCAAAATAAACATAAAAAATAATAATAAAAAATGAAGGAGGAAAAAAAATTGAGCAAATATTAAATTACTCTCAGCATCTAGTTTGTGTGGGTGGCTGAATCGCTTCAATTTTTGATTAAATGAACGCTGATATTTGCCAAACGTCCATTTCTATTCCTACATAGACCCTATCACAGATATTTTAAGGTTTATTTTGTCCACGCTGCAAAATTGGACAGTTTAAATATTGAGTTCAATATTTTTATTGACTTGGAATTAATGTACGATTTCAAAATGTTGTTGGAGATTCAATGTGGATTTTCAGTTTAAAAGATAAATGGACGTATTTTTATGGTCTTTGTACGAAATGTAATTTACCCCTTTTTTGCACACTTATTTCACCAGGGCAGCTATTTGTTGGAGTGCATATTGTTCATTATCTCTATTATTCATTTCCTTTTTTTGTACAAAAGCCAAAAAATTTTTACAAAACCGTAAATGTCATTTATAATTGATATCTGTCGCTATTGCATCCCCATTTCCAAGCCAAATAGATTTTGAGGTTGTTTTTGTTCGATGTCCTCGGAAAGTTTATTTTTCTTCTCTGCAACAACTTATTCTGGGGCTTTTTTTTTCTTTGCTCGAAACGCAACCGCATTTAGAAACACTTTTTTTGCCTTGAAGCTTTTTCCCCCCAGCATTTTACAGAAAACATCAAAATTTGAATGCAGGAAGTTTTATTGAAAATTCAATAGTGATATATTAAGGTTTTGCAGCGTGTTTCTACATAAAACTTGCAGAGAAGTAGAGGTTGGACAATAAAATATCCTCCTGGGAAACATGCACTGGTGTTTGAAAGCCATGAAGGATTTTTGAATACAACTTGCTAACATTAAAAGCTAAAATGAGAATTAAATATATGTGGACCTATCACACTCCATATCTTATTTAATGCGTTTTGCTGATTCGAAAGCTGTGACTTGTGAGTCAATATCAAATTGGTGAAATTGAATGTCTGTCAAACCATCGACTGCAACATGTTTTTTGAATAATGCATGTTCTTGGAAGGAGAGCCAGTCCTTTGAAATCATATGAAAAAAAATGCTGCTGAATAATGCAGTGCAACATTTTGCTTGTAAATTTATAAGGATTTATTTTTGGACTTCTGTGATGTCAGATTTTTTCTCCAAAAAAATGCATTTAAGGCAGACTGACTTAGCGTATGATAGGCAATAGATTTTACTTTGTGAGACACCCCCAAACCTACATTGACATCACAACAAAGAACATCAAAACAGAAGCCCAACTGACTTATTGTGACGAGTTTTCTTACTTTTTCAATTGGGAAAATTATAAAATACAAAAATCATCTGCAAATTCCGGATAATAGCTGGTAACTTTAATTTTACAAAAGAAAAAAAAAAGGTTTTCTTGTTGCATTTCGACATATGGTTATAGTGGGTTTTTTTTCCTTTTTTTAAATATTTTTAGTATTATTATAACACATGGGTATAATACCAGGGTTTGCCTGGCTCAGGATTTGGAAATGGTGCAGCACTGGGCTGCCAAATTTGTTTCTGGCAATTACCAGCATACTTCTAGCATATCTGAGATGCTACGCAACTTAGAGTGGAGTTCATTATGGGAACGATGGGAGAAGTTTGACAGATTGAAATTAACAATTAATGCTAATTTAGTTTCTAATATTTTTAATTCCTAATAATCATCATAGTAGAAGTAGGGATGATCATTCTAACCCCCTGACGGAGCTCCGAGCTAAAATGGATGCTAGCTATTGCCTTTTTTTTTGCATGCTATAAGACCATGGATTAGTTTTCCTAACGATAGTGAGAATTTACACTGGGGAGTCCATTTTAAGAATGATATTTAAAGTTGCTAGTGACAAGGGAGTTTCCTCCTGATGATAGGCACTTGCAATCCTACTATTTGGCATTTGCTTGCTGACTGTGGGGTAATTAGTTGAATTGAATAATTATTATTTATTTATTTATTTTAACTTTTACTATTGTAAATGGTATACCGACTCACTAATGACATTTTCATTTTAACCCAAAAAAAAATTTCTGCAGTAATATTGCGGACCAGACTTCCCACATTTTTTTCCTTATTAGTAATTAACATTGATTACCGGGGGACACAAAATGGGAAATATCCTTTAAAATTTTGCTGAATTACCAGAAATGTGAGATTTTGCTTTGTTACATTACTTTATGACCAGCACTGGTGGGTAGCGAGTCCAATGATTTACATCGTTGGTGAGTATAGCCTAGTCGCATAAGCGTTCTCTGAAGCTGGCTCACAGCCCAAAAATTGGAGGGGAAAAGTGATCTTATCAAATTTATTGCGATATTAGTAATGATGCAGTTTTCTACATCAGTTTCTTTTGTCAAACACAAGACTTTTTGTCAAAACGAGAATTATTAGTGTTGAATATGGCTGACCCAATATCCCCTGGGTGTAAAACTCAATGGTGCATTTAACATTTTTTTCTTCACCGTTAATCGAGTTTAATACCGAAAGTTTGCCACCGAGCATCTGTTTGATCTTGTCTTTTTATAGCCATTGAATTATTTGTTGATAGCCCGACAGAATGAGAAATGTGGTGGGAATTGCAGAGTTGCAGCATCCATGGTCACATTTCTGGAGTTGTTTCTCGTCACTGATTGGTGAATCTTTCTCTTTTGACAGGTGGTTGCCATGGCAAGCCCCGCCCTTGCGTGCCACATTGCCGAGTGCTTCATTCGGAGTGTGGCCACAGTGGAGAATGTATGTGCGAAACTGGATATCGGTCCCTCTACCGAGAGGGGCACAATCAAGACGAACCGAGGGAGCTCATCGGATGTGAACTTATCAACTTCACAAACACATCTCATCATACTGGACCCATGGCAGGAGAAGGCGAAGTTAAAGTTGTCTACTTTCCCAGTAAGTCCATATTTTATTTTATTGTTTTAAAAAACTTTATAACCTAAACCTTGTCTTAAATGGTACTATGTTGTTTGTAAAGTTTTCTCAGGCATCTGACAGTGACCAAAATGGTTGTTTCAAAATTTCTGATGCTTTCCATTTCTTAAAAAGTTTGGGCAAAAGAGAGACCACAATAATGTTTGGTTCATTTTGGGAAAATATATGCAATAGTCTGCTCAATTTTACTTACCTTCATTTTCCTAAATTTATGATTTACCCACACTAAATAATTTAGTGTTACAGACTGAGGGAGATTCTGAGGGATTCGCTTAAATCATACACCTGAAAGCATAAAAACATTTTTAGTATTTTAATATAATTATTTTTCCAGCTGAAAATTATTTATTATGCATTCAGAATAAGTATTTTTGTACTTAGATAATTCTTGGAAGCAAACATATATTTGTGAATCAAAAGAGCATTTTTGGCAATATATTAATTTCCAAAAATGCTTTATGGGTTCACATTTACGTGCTTTCCAGTTACAAAATTTCCTAAATTATAGCAAGCCCAAATCTGCATAAGCATTAAAAAAAGTCTGGGGGGAAAATGCCGAACAGGTCGTTAAATGAGATAGCCGAAAAATGCTAAAAACGCTAATATTAATTGTGTTTTGTTGCTTTTCAACCTGGGAATGTAAAATTATTACCCTGTAAAACCTGGAAAAATCAGGGAATTCAGTTTGCAAGAATTATTAGTCGCCCTGTCTCAACTTATCTACAACAACAAAAATACTGTTTTCACAATGTTATAGACACACCGAACTAGCCCTAGCACTTTGGATGCACCTCAATCCAAAAGTAATCTATAGCCTAATCCTCCTGCCTCCTGATGTATGTGGTCAAAATCCAAGTGGTCGCTCATTCAGTCCTCCTGCCCTTGTCATAATCTATTTTAATCCTCCCATGTTAAAATGTTTCTACATAATTCTGCTGATTCTGTATAAAAATATTTTTTTAGTTCCTTCCCATATAGCAGACTGACATCCACAAATATCCAGAATACATCCTGTGGACATTCACAGGATATCCAAATATTCCTAAAATGTCATTTGTTTGGATGTTATTTGGACATAATAAAGAATATCTGGACATTAAAATCCAAATAACAGCTCCTAGTCCAAGCTCGCACCAAATCCGTAATCCCAGTGCTTAATCTTGCAGATTATTAGGTAGCGTGATTCAATTCAACTCAGTACCCTACAGTCAGCAGCTATGGTTCATTTGGTACGGGGGTAGTCGAACTCCCAGTGAATCGGGGGAAAACGCCCGCGTAATTAGTGACTCTACAAATCATTGTTAAATTTAATTCCTAACAAATTTAAGACTGTTGTTAGGAAGGCAATTCCATCGTTTAATAACATGGAAAATGGAGGTTTAATTTCAGTATTTCATTAGTAAACGTCTTAGCTAGGAGCTCAATCAGGGGGGTTGGAATGAACGTGCGTGTTTACTTCTACTGTGTTTTCAATTCAATTCAACTCAGTACCCCACTGTCAGCAATCTAATGCCATTCGGTAGGGGGCAAAATACCCACAAACATTTGGAGGAAACTCCCATGTGAGAAATGCCCACATCATCGTTAAACCGAATTCCTAGCAAATTTTGACTATCATTATGAAGACCATTCCATTGTCTAATAGCATGCAAAAAGAAGGACCAATAGTATGCATCCGTTTAAGCTCGGAGCTCCGTCAGGGGATCAGAATGAACATGTCTATTTCTACTACGACGGTTTGGAATAAAAATATCTGAAACTAAATTAGCATTAATTGGCAAATTAAATCTTTCAAACAATCCCGAGCATAATTTTTCCCGCCGTTTACTTAAAAAACTCCACTCCAAAGTGCATAACATTTCTGTTACACTCGCGGTATGCTCGTAATTGCCCAAAACAAATCTGGCAGCCCTGCGCTGCCATATTTCCAGATTTTGTGCCAGGCCCACCCTTTAAAAAAGTACTCTCCAACAGATGTCTTTTCAATGAAGCACCATTGGCCTCAGAATGAGTCGTCTGCAGCCCTGTTGAGGTGTGGAAACTATACTTTAGTTTGGTTAGCAAATGCTATAGCTCTGCCAAACATCGTTCAATACGGACAGAAACCCCTGGATCTGGATTCCAATCTGGTCTGTAGATGAACTAAATATTGATGTTTGGATGGACAAAAATTAGGTTTAATTATTTGTTAACACTTTTTGAAATAATTTCTTTCGAATTCACCCAGCGATATCTCGATTTAGCACTTTTGTCAAAAACTGCAATTTTCCTTCGGCTAGCATTAGCTAACTAACGTGTCAATATAATTTGCTAGCAAGCGAAGACGAGCAGATCGAGTAAGAGGGAAAAATTTAGCAGGCGGTGAGCATTAAAGCAAACCACGTCTCATCCTAATTTGTTGATTCCGAATTAGCAGGATGAAAAATTGGTAAAACCAAGTCCGCAGAGACATAGAGCGAACATCAACTCTTTGCACTTCACCAACTTGACTTCATTTTAGAAAAGCCACGTTTCTTTCGGAAATTGTACAATGTGGAGCCGAGCCGGCCTTAATCATTGAAAACTGTTTATGTGCAATCACTAACACGACTCTAATAGATTGCTACGCATCGATCAAATGAAAAAAAGCGCAATCTTGGACCCCGTGGCACCAAAAAAGGAGAAAAATCACACAAGTCACTTTTGAACATGATAGCATACATCTGTCAAATTTCCATCAACTTGGGAGAAAATATCGATTTTAAAAAAATTGAACCAATGCTGAACAAATAATATAGAAATGCCAAAACCATTGCAAACATTTCTGGAAAGATCCTGAAAGTTTTCGTGAGTTTGCTAAGGTAACCACTAATGTCAGAATTAACCGAACATATCTTAATTACCACAAAAGAAGTTAAGTGGTTTTTAGCTTCATTTTAAAGCAACAGCAGCACCTGAAGATATAGTTCATGCACTAACTCACAGGCTCAGTATGTGCAGTATTCCTGTAAGGAATCGGTTTCTAAAACCCATAAAATGACATTTGCTTGCTGACAAATAATATAGAAATGGCAAAACCATTGAAAACATTTCTGGAAAGATCCTGAGACAGATTTCTAGAGTTTGCTATGACAACCACTAATGTCAGAATTAATCGAACATAACTTAATTACCACAAAAGCAGTTAAGTGGTTTTTAGCTGCGAGCAACAGCAGCACCTAAAACTATAGTTCAGGTGCAAAACCACAGATTCGGTATGTGATGCCCTGTCGGAACCAGTATTCCTGTAAGGAATCTGTGGTCTACCCTCTACAAAATGACATTTGATTGCTTCATGACAGTCTGTAGATTACTAAATTGAATTGAATAGGAGGCTAGGGGGAGCCATCCCAAAATGGAAAAAATCCACAGCAGGTAAAAAAATGATTTGGTCTGGCAAAAAACAAACAATGAGATTTTGCCAACAGGAGACAAACCACCAACCAATACCAGTTGATGCAAACGGAACATGCCAAACCTCATCCGCTTTATGTCAGCTTTGCTTGAATGGCAATTGTGCTGTCCTCTTTTCAGCAAATCCATAAGTCTGGATATAGTTGTGATGCTGCAATGCATGGACGTCAGTTTTGTTTTGCTGGCACTTTTATTTGCTATGATCTGTAATATCCAATTTATTAGATCCACAATGAGATTATAGGTGAATTGGCCATTAGTCCGCATAGTAATACAATTTGCAGTAAGACTACCATGCAGACCACCGCATGCACACTGTCTTTGTTAACTCCCATTTTGTGAAAAAGAAAAGAAAATGGAGAAAAGATGGAGAAATCCGAAGCATGAAGAAAATAGAAAGAAAACCAATAGACAGGAATAAAGGATGAGATTGGGTGTTCAGAAAGAAAGGGAGAAAAAAAAATTCCAAACCATATAAAATTTTTATAAGCAGCTAGTGTATATACGCAGGCCTTGGAAATCTTCAGTGCGCGAAGCAACGGCAGAGAAATCAAAGCTTTGAAATCGAATAGCTTTTAACGGAAAGAACTTACACAAAAGCTTTAAGACAACTATAAACATTTCCAACCTTAATTTAGTGCGTGATTGTCGATAAAAAGGAGGTAACTGAAACATTGTGAAGCTTTACAATAACGTTATCGCGGTAATTCCGCCGGCCCGTTATAGAAACGGAGTCGAGTGAAAATTGGGGGTGATTGTGGAAAATATCTATCCCAGTAAGTAAGTCACTGCAATAGTGAATGAAATGGGAGTTTTCTATACGTTTTGGCCATATAGTGAGTATGTGTGTGGGGGGGAACAACTGTATGGGGAATGATTGAGGATGAGAATGCGTAAATATTGCACGAGTGAAGGGAGTGGTAAGATAGTAGTGTGTGTGGTGGGGAGTCGTCAGCCACAACAGTGAGGGATCCCTCATCCAAAGCCAACTCCCACCATTTATACTCTCCAGGGATTAAGTAGTGATAGAAAGTTAGGGCCGATTTCCCCCCCAATCTGAAAACTGCTCTCGGGTAGTATCTCTCTATAGCTCGGTTCTCTTTCAAAATAGTGATGACGATAAGCGCACGATGTAGAAGATTTGGAGGTGCCATGGGACCTCGTCATCCACAAGTAGACAGATTTGAACAGCTAGATTGGTCGCTCTTCTATGCTACGTATTACTATAATTCCAATATCGCTATAAAAGCGTGCTTCTGTCATAATAAATTATCAATTCCTGTGCCGTAAAATAAAATATCGCTGGGATTTCATCTACGCGCGTACCACGGCTTTCTTTCATTCTGTACAGAATTATATTATCTTTTTTCAATTAATTTATCAAATAAATTAATAATATGCTGTCATATTCGGTGACAGATACACTTAATATGAATGTTTCCTATCATCTACCGCGTGCAACTGTCTATTAAGGCATCGTTCAAGAACAAGACACAAAACTGGCATCTAGTCAGCCCTGTAGAAATAGAAAATTTTAAGAAATTATTACAGTTCATTCCACAGTGAGATAGCTAGCAAGTGGAGATGTTACCAGCTTTTTCATTGGCCATTTGAGGGCACATGACCATTTTTTAAATGAAAGAGTACAAATCATCTTAACTGCTGACCATTTCAGTGTGGAATGAACTTTTGACTTTGCGGAACACGGCAAACTAGTAAAATGCTGTAAAAAAATGTCTGAAATTTTTCTGGAAGTGAAAAGCTCAAGAACCAGAATATGGTAAGAGCCAAAATTATTTGTGGATATTGTTGAAGAATGGTATTATAGTTTGTTAAATTTTCTTTAATATTTTTAAAAATCGCTGCAGAAACAAACAATTTTTTTGGACATGATAAATTCCAAATAGACAAAAAAATTAATTTTCCAATATGTTAAACTTACTTCCGATTGGCCTAAACATATAATGTTTCTTGGTATATACTTTTCTAATTTTTGAATTTTTTTCTTTGCAAGAAAAAATAGCAATTTAAAAATATTTATTTGTGAAAAAAGTCAATGGAGATTTTTGCTAAATTTGGATCATGAGAATAATAGTACAAATGGTTTCTTCTAAATCAAGTAAGTCTCTT
>JAQFXX010000076.1:0-11775 GCA_034693985.1 Nemasoma varicorne
AACATATATTACAATGGATTTGATTGGCGCATTCAAATATTTGCCACTCACTACTAGCGCCACCACAAGCTAATGCAAATCCCTATAGATACAGTATGTAGTAATTCAGAGAAGCTGCATGTATGTTGATGTGATTAGAATGGTTGATTATATAAATGAAGTGTCATCGGGTGTCAAACTTACATTTTAAAATAAATTTGATTTCAAAACTGAAAGTTGTTATTTTCCTATCAACTTAGCACGATGAATGCAGAAGCAAAATTCTTTCTTGTCTATTCACTATTATTTATATGTATTCCTTTTTACAGTGAAAATATTATTGCGAGACTTCTTGAGTCTCCAGAAGTGATAACCCAGTCTGGTCTAAAAGTATCTCAGTTGGAATCTTTACTTCACACTAGAGGAATATATGGAAAATACTTCGAGAAATCAGAAATGGAAAAAGATTTACAATCTTCAGGTAGGTGATTCTTAGGAATGAAACTAACTTTTTTGTTCTTGAACTGATTTTTGTGCTGAGTTAACTATGCCTTATTGGAAAATTTTCTGTTTATGGTTTCACCCACAAAGGATTAAATTTTTTTGTACTTATTTGTCAACAGGATTGGTGACAAGAGGTGAGCTAGATGAAATTGCTCCAGTTTCAACCAATTCGTTCGCAAAATTTGAGTGTGAAAATAGTTTGATCAAGACCCTCCATGCGAATGATGAGTCAATTTGGCTGGTGACAGTTTCTTATCCTAATGAAGATCAAAATGAAATTTTGAGAAACGCAGTTTCAAATTTGGCAAAGTCAGGAATTAAAATCGGTCAGCTGAGATGTTGCGACGGTAACAAAAAAAGGTGTATATCTTAAAGGGAATAATCATGTTGCGAAAAAAATTCTTATTTTAGTTGGTATTCAATGAAATAACATTCAACTTGGATTAGTCTACGAGTGATAGATGACGTCATCAGAAAGCTGATATAATCACAGTCTTTTCCCGCAAGAATTGGATATTTCATCTAAAAATCAAAATAAATATATGAGGATCATATCGTAAGTAATGCAAAAGGGGAAATAACTTATTTATTAATGGACTTAGGGCAATCAAATTATAAACATTTGAAGAGTAGCTCTTTCTCTACAGGAACGTGCCATTCAGTGTAGTTACAGTCATATACAATGCACTTGGGCCAATGCTAAACCTAACAGTCAAATCCTGTTTGGCAAAATCTTGCTTGGCATCCACTTGCCACTGCATGGTTGGTCTGCTATAGTGGTTTCCCCTTCTTGTGCAATTTGAGCCAACCAAAGTCTGTTAATAAAATAAGTTAAGACTACTTTTGTATTCCTTACTGTAAGACCCTCGTATATTTTTTTAAAAAATAATTGAAAATTTAGATAAAATTCCAATATTTTTTAAAAATTACATTAAAATATATATTTTTCTAAAACCACTTTATTTACACCATAAGTTTTCCCCTCTAATTTTAATCCAAGATACTAAGAATTTAAATTTAAATTCCTTCAGACATAAATTTGCTGATTTTTTGTGTTTTTATTTTAGGCTCTGCGCTAAATGGAAGAGAAATAAAGTCAGCCTCGTTTTAGCAATTCCAACGATACAAACAGAACATCATTTAGTTAATTACAACCGCTTTACAAAATCAGACATGGATGTTTACAAATTTGTTTCTGAAGAATTAACAACAGCTTCGAAGGAAATCAATTTAAACGTATTTTCTGCTAAATGGCTTTCCAGTCGTAATCCCTGCATAGTTTTTTTATCAAACGCCGTAGAAAAACCACCTCTGCTCTTTTATGTTTTAAAAGCTAAGTTTCAAGGGAAAATTCAATTTGCCTATATTTCAGATCTTGTCAATAACACGCTCATCGGGGATTTTCGGATAAAACGCTTACCAGTGTACTTGATAATTTCTTCTGGCAATCACTACTATTATGGAGATAGATTCGGCGAAAATCTAAATTTCAGGAGCTTGGAAATCTTTCTTCAGAGCATCAACATAGAATTCCTCGATTTGTTCAAGGCTTGTTGTTTTCTATTCAATCTTGCCTATAGTTTAAAGTTTTTCCACGTTTCAGACGACATCTTGGGAAATATTCTCGCTACCTTGTTAAAACTTGCTTTACTATTTGTGGCCCAATGGGTGTCTGGATATGTGCTACAATCCCTTTATTACCTGATTAACGCTTTGCCCTTAATCAACATTTTATTGCACTTGTTTCCTATAACTTTACCTCAGATAATGATATCTGATTTTGCTGGAATTTGCCGGCAGATTATCTTATTCTGGCAACTGCATCAGTTAGCGTTTTATGGCGTTTTTGTAAGTGTGGGAGTTTTAAATTTTACCAGAATTTTAATGATTAGCGGCGTACCTGAACAGCGAAGTGGGCCTATAATTACATGTGCTGAGACACTGCTGAATTCTCGAAGAAGAAACAGGACAGAGGTTGTAAATGTTCCTGTTCGGCACAGTTCTGAAAGACAAATTTCAAAGAATAATGCACGGGAACAGCAGAGAACGCAAAGAATAAATTTGCCAGTAACTAGAAGGGCCGAGGAGACGCAAAATTTGCCGAGAACTAACATGACCGAGGTTGGGAGTGTTCTTGATCGGCACACTTCTGAAATAATTTCCACTAATAATACACGAGAACAGCAGATATCTATAAGAAGAAACCCGCCACTATTTAGGAGTAATGTGGAACTGCCAAATTTACTAATAAGAAACATGACAAGTTTTAGGAATAATATTTTTCATCAGCATCATGAATTTTTAAGGTCAATAATTAATGTTGGTGCGGACCCGCAAAGATTGTCAAGAATAAATGCATTAATATCGGATGCAGATGAATATCAAAGATTGACAAGAACATTACCGCTTGAAGAGCTGCTGCCGGGCTTTTTAAGAATAATAGCGGGTGCTGAGGAACTGATGAGATCTCCAATAATAAGCGGACAAATAAATGTAAGCGGCCAGGAAAGACTGAGTGCTTCATGGACAACTTCAAGAGAAAACATGATTTCTGACCTCTGCAGTACGTGGCCAAAACACATTCAAAAATGCCCACTTCACAAAAACAATGCATCTACCTCTATAGCTGGCATAGAGTGCCAGTGTTCAGTGCTTGCTGTTCCCAGTAGTTGTGAAGATGGGGGAATCAATAGTAGTAATGTGCAGTTTTTCTCTTATATGACTAATTTTGAAGGGGATTATGACCAATGTAGTATCTGCCAGTGTGAATTTTGTTTCGGGGATATTTTGTGCACTCTTCCATGTAATCACATCTTCCATCGAAATGGGATTCGTGAGTGGGTGCTGTTAAATGGTAACGACACTTGTCCCAATTGCAAGAAATTGGTGATGCCTATTGAGGGCGAATTGTCCCAATGAAAAACAAAGATTTGTAAACAAGACAAAGTAGTAGCTAGCTACTAGTAGATGGCATACTTTACATTAAATGCGGAAAACTAGCACCAAATTAGAATTTTTCGAGAATTTTTCTTATTTTATCAACAGTACCTATCTGATACTTCATGGTTAGGTGTATTTGTTACCGATTTGTTACAAACATGAGTTTCTGGGAGAAAATATTGTTTAGGTAAGTCGTACGTGCATACATTTTCAGGTACAATTTACATTTTAGCTAGGTTTCTGTAAACGATAGTTATGCTTTATATTTTTCAAATTAAGCGCCTATAGATATACAGTATATCAAATCAATACCTTCGTACCTTGCTGTATATATCTTGCAATTTTAATATACTAATTTATTTTTGTTTTCGGTTAACATTTGGTAGAAGTAAACGATCATTTTAAGTTTATAATTTTATATTAGTGCTCGTTTTACAATTTTTAAACTTATAAAACATCCGTTAATTAGCATATACCGCGACTACTTGGATGTGTTCCAACATGGCGGCCGCCATAAAGTCTCGCTTCACATTTTCACAGCGAGTCCTCTAATTCCAAACATACTTCCATTTTTCGTGAAAACGTCGTGATTTGTTTTTAGTCGCCTCGTGTTGCCATTTTTCCAGCATATTTCAACTGGTTTGTATCAAAAATAGTACCATTGACTCCTTTACTTACCCGCACGTCTATTGTCAGCAGTTGTAATTTAAATTTTTATTGTTTAGATACGGTTTCAAACGTTTCTGTAGCAAGTGGTGCAGATTGCATCAGAAAGGTATGTCAGAAAATCGAGTTTAACCCTTAAAAATAGTAAAATTGTGAGTGTCCAAGGTGACAGTTGTATAACGAGTGTTGAAACTGGGATATTATTTTGTGTTTTTCAGCATTTTTGTTGTGGAAATATTCGATGTTATGGCTGGGAAGTTGAAAGACTTCAAACATGGAGATTTAGTGTTTGCTAAACTGAAGGGTTATCCTCCTTGGCCTGCCCGTGTGAGTATTAGTCAGTACTCTCGTTAATTTGTGATGAATAACGTGGGCGTTTGTAGCATGTTAACCATTTGTCGTTGTCAACGGCGAATTATGGAATACGATGAAAGGGAAATTTCAAGGACAAAATGTTATCTGTACGTGATTAAAGTCGAAGCTGATTCTGTTAATTTTTCAAGACTACCTTCACTTATGTACCCCCTTAGTTGAATTGAAGAAAAATATATCTGGGCACCTGGAAGAAATTGTTGTTAGGTACTGCAAAATGTCATACAAACCCAAATTTGCTTTGATAAATCTTGCGAACCTTAATTTACTATGATTCTGTTCTGTACTTCGGCGTTGGAGTTACACCACGTGGAAATTTAAGATTTGGGACCCGGCGCGAGGTTTATTTAGTATTGTGTTTGCACAATTGCGAAAACTGAATTAATAGTTCTTTATACATGTATTAAGTCTTCAGCTTTGCAAGCAATCAAGATACCCTGTTGTATCCGAGAGCCCCATTAAATTAGTCGCGTCAGTCCAATATTGCGGACAACGCTTGGTCTCAAACGTTAAAGTACCTCCTATTTTATTGGTGCATTTTATGCAGTCTTCAATGATATTTTGGCTCAATTTTTTGTGAATTTGCACTGCTGCTAACTTTTCTAAGTCCTATAATATTTTTCACAAATGCTAAATCCATCGTAATTTGTAATTTTTGTAATATTGAATGGCGGACATCGCTATATTTCACTAATTTAAATCATTGATCTCGTACACGGATTTTGCCTTTCTCGAATCCATCGACATCAGTGCCGAAAGCTTTTTCTCGGAAAGGCTTTGTAAAATTGGGACACTTTCACGGAGTGGGTGAGAGGGTGGTTCTCACGGCATCCATCCGAATCTTTAAAGAAATAGTGCGTATTTTTAGCCTATTTATTGCAGGCCCGACCCACTAGCGTCCCATGTCTGCTCAAAATGTAACTCCAACCCCTTCCCTGGTGTCTGTCTTTCTTTTTCGGACCGACTAGTCATTGCTTAATTGCGAAACTTTTTACTTTCAGCCTCGGTCCAATTATCTGCCATCCTGATTAAGGTTTTTGTGGTTTTCCAAAGATTTTCCTGGTAAATGCCGGGGTTTTACTTTGAAATTTCGGCTACTACCAGACTCCCTCCCACCTTACTGTCACCTGTTTCCAAAAAAATGTCAGACACTAGTAAAACATTCAGTAGTGATGATATCCACATATAATTTTGCTATTCATTACTTTTGTTTTTCAATTTACATAGACATCTATGTCCAAAATTGAACTCTATGGGATTTCGCTTAATTTGATAATTTTACAGAGGACTTTCTTAATTTCTACTTTTTTTCCAAACTTAGGTTGATGAAACTGCCTTGGCAAACGGTCTGAACTGTCCAAAGAACAAGCTTCCTGTGTTTTTCTTCGGAACGCATGAAACGTAAGTTGTATTTTTAAATGTTTGTTTTCTTCTGATGGGTGTCTAAGAAATTGCCTAGAAGTAGAAATTTGTAGGCGATATTTTTCATTTCACCCTAAAATGTTAAGGCGCTTGCCGACGGCCCTTGAACGAGTGTCTCAGGGCTGTGCGATTGCTCCACACAAATTTAAAAATGTTTTTTTTTGATAATTCTATTTATTTAATTAATAATATTTACTTCATAGGGGACTCTTATTACCGAAAGATTTATTTCATTACAACAAATTCAAAGACGTCTACGGACAAGTACACAAGAATAGGGGCTTCAACGAGGGTTTGTACGAAATCGAAAATAAGCCGAAATTAAAGGTGAAGCGAAAGTTGTCTACCAGTGATACGGATACCTCGGCCGAAAAGCAGAAACACATTGTGCTGTCAAAGGTATAGCCTACATGCTAAATATATTCTTTAAAATTTCATTGTTTTTAGTTCACTTGTGCGAATGGCATATTTTTGTTGACTGAGAGTACAGAGTTCAACAAAAGTTATGTAAATACATTTTGGAAAAATTGGTTTCTAATTCTCTTTTTGCTTGTGCAGAAAATCAAGCTGGAACCTGGAGTTGAGAAAACGTTTTGCAAAAAAATAATCTCTGCAAAGGCCATGGTGGGTATAATTTTCGCCTTGTGGTTGATCAGTTCGTAGCATATTTCTTTTACGAAAAATTTCCAAAACGAAAAAGTTAAATTTTCCTTTGAAAGCAACTTGGTTTTAAAAATTCCAAAGTTACTCTAGGTAAATTCAGGGACCATACCTTAAAATGTCGGCTATGACCACTTTGTTTCCCACCACACTGTTTTCTGCCTCTCTTCTTTTCTCCACTAACACTATCCAGTTTTTTTAAAAATCTGCCAGGCAAATACAGGGGCAGTACCTTGAAAATATCGGCAACGATTGAGCTTAAATTACTGTCTTAGTTGCTGCTGGCATCAAAAAAGCAGACCACGGATATTCTTTGTTTAGTTAAATTCAACATCTAGTTCAAATATGAGCGACTTTTAACTTGATGGTTGTAGTACAGTATTTTTCTTTCATCATTATTTTAGGAAATAGAAAAGGAAATTTCTATAAAGCAAGAGCCTGTTGAAGTATCCACTAAGGAGGTAAATCAGGTGGAAAAGTTGGCAAGGGCTGCTGGGAAAAGAGTGATTATTCCCACTGAAAAGATATTAGAAAATACACCGGCGGCTGTCAAGCCTGCAAGTCTGAAGGCTGCTAAAGTTGTACGTGTTTGTTAAATATTTGGGATGAAGCTGGAAAGCTACCGTATCTATGTGGTAATTTTTGTCATTTATTTCAGAGACGCCGACAAATTCCAAATACATCTCCATCTTCGGCAAGATTCGTGACTCCGCCTAACGAAGTAAGAGTTTAGATATTTTTGTGTTAAATCTTTAGATTTATGGTTGGTGATGGTAATCAGCAAATTCTGGTGTATTTCCATAAATCTTAGTAAATTTTGAATTAAACATGTGTAAATTCTGTAACTTTAACTGGATCTAAGTCTCGTAAATGTCAATCCAAAGGATCTGTAAATTTCAACAATTTTCCCTTGAAAATTCTTTATATTCAACTAGCGAATCTACATGTATATCCAGTGAACTTGGGTGAATTGCGAAATATTGCTTTTAAAAAGGCACAAAAAGCTATTAACATCTATTTCTTGCCTTTAAATCCAGTAATTCATAATCTCTTGTTTTAAATTCAGCAAATTTTTGTAAATAGCAAATTCTTGCTTAAAAAAATTGGATAAATCTCTAATTCTTGCTTTTTAAATACAATGAATCTTTGGAAGCCTCAAATTCCCTTTTTTAATTTGTAAAATTCGAATTATTTAATAACAGCAAATTTGGTAAAGCACAAATTCTTTTTCAAGTCTCTAAATTGTATAATGTTGTCAAAATCTCATATTGCTTGCTTATGGATACAGTAATTCTTTAAATCTAATTTTTGCTTTTAAAATAAATCTTTGTAATTAAAAATTTCTTCCTTTTAAATTGAGTGAATATTTGTAAATCTAAAACTCTTGCTTAATCAATCGGTGAATTTTAGCCTATCTCCAGCCTCCCTTTGAAAGACGAGAAAATCACAGATTATCATATTTAAATCTTGGTCAATCTCAAACTCTCTATTTTAATCGCAATGAATTTAAAAATGTAATTTCATATTTATTTATTTTTTATTTATATTTATATTTTTTTTAAATTTCAGGTCACACCAGAAAATGAAGGAAAATACACAAGACGGCGGATGGTAAGGGTAAAATCAATTTCTAACACATTTAGGTGTTTGTAATTGAATTTATTTTATTTTATTTTTTATTAGAATATTTTTTATTATTATTTTCTGAATTTTTTTTAACTTTTCTTGCTATTTTTAGTTGGGGTTTTTGGTGCGGCCTAGGAGTTTACCAATCGCCTGCGAAGACACTTTGCTGTCTCCAGAACCTAGTCCAATCATTGAAGATGTTATCATCCCTGTGACTCAAGCAAAAATGGAGAAAGATGATCTTAAAACTTTTATTAAGGAGGAGAAAATCAACGGTGCACCAAATGAACAATCTAATGTTGCGGAAGTAGATGCGGCTACTAAAGGTAATGAAATTCTGAATACAGTAAGTCAGTTTTGATCACTTGCAATCTCGCGTTACTGTCTCCTTACACCTCTCGTCAACTTTTCCTTTACAATTATTTATTATTTTTTTCCTTCCTTAATTTTCAGAGGATAATAAAACCAGTGAAGATGTCACACAGTCAGCTAAAAGGAAGAGAGGAAGGCCACGAAAAATAACTCGAGTCAAAGAAGTAAAAGTTAAAGCGGCATCACCTGTTGTGGAGGTTCAAGCGGCTCAGTTTGTTGAGAAAGTTGAAGTGGCTCCAACTGTTGAGAAAGTTAAAGCGGCTCCACCTGCTGCAAAAACTAAAGTAGTGCCACCTGTAGAGAAAGTAAAACTGGCTCCATCCGTTGCAAAAGTTAAAGTGGCTGACCCCGTTAGTAAGGTTAAAACAAAAGGAGCTCCACCTATTGAGAAAGATAAACTGGTTCATTCTGTTGTGAAGGCTAAAGTGGCTTTACCTGCTGGGAAAAACGTGGCTCAACCTGTTGAGAAAGTTGAAGTTTCTCCACCTGTTGAAATGTAAGACATTTTTATATACTTGGTGAAATGGGGTCTGGCTTCTTTTCGATGAAACTGATAATGAAACTCAGATTAAGACTAATATAGTTGCTTTTTAGTTTTATTTTTTATTTTTTGCTTTTGTAAACACATTTTGGAATACATGCCAAAGAATTCCATCAGAGGTGCTGATATTAAAAGACTATTCCCAACCTGGGTTTAAAGGGCACTTTGGGTTTTATCTGGCGCTGATCCCACCAACTTTATCCCTCTATGAAAGTTCTCCAGGTCTCTTTCTAAAAAATCGCGGGAAAATATTTTTTAAAAGTTTGAATTTCCAAAGTTAGTTTACACCCTGATAATTTCAAAGATTCATCATAAAAATAAAATTTAGAAAGTTACGCTGGGGAAACAATTTGGGATTCAAACAATCAATGTACTTCTCTATATTTAATATATTATTTATTAATATTTTTTAGTGCTGCTGTTGTTGAACTGAAGAAAGTGGAATCTGAATCTGTGATAAATGAAGATTTGTCGGTAAAAAAGACAAGAAGCGGAAGAATAATAAAGGCACCAAATGTTGATTTGGAACAAAATGTTGAACCGAAACGGACAGGAATTGCGGGAAAAGCACAAATTACTGAATGTTTGGTTGAAATTGTCCCAGTTGCGCTTCCTGCGGAACTTGTCGTCGTTACACCTCCAGCAGCTGCGACAGCGACAAAAACAGTAAGTGTAATGCTATTTTTGGAAAATATGCATTTTTATGTTGTAATGATTATGAAATTCTGATAGGTGGAAATAAATGGGAAGCAAACTTGCCAAAATTAAGAAAACTGCAAAAATTTATAAAGTTTAAGCTAAGAATGTATATAAGAAAAGGCGATGCTTAAAAATTTTCCTCGAAAATGGTAACATCACCATATGAGCAAGATTTTCGTTAAAACTGTCAAAACAGAAAAAAAGAAAATTCGAAGATGTGTTGAAAATTGAAATAATAATAATAATAATAATTATATTTTTTTAGAAAGTGGAAAACCTGAAATAATTCAAACACTTTCACAGAAAAAATTTGAAATGGGAAATTTTTTGTTGTGAAAACATTTAAAAATGGCTAATTTTTTTACTTTTGTTTTAGGAATCTGCAGAATCTTCGGTAGAGGTTTCTTCCACCACCAAAGACAATTTACAAACGGGAAAATTCCTTACTGAATGTAATAATAAGCCCGCAAAGAAAGAGACTGTTACACATCAAGACGACGGAGCTGGAAAAGAAAATGGCGAAGGAGAAAAGACAGAAGATAGTATCACAAACAGTTTCAGCAGTGAGACAAGAAACAAGAAAAATAATGTACGTAATCAGGGCTTTTAATACAGATTACATACTAAGAATGGACGCCACCTTGGTTGCTACACAGGAAAAAGACTGACAAAATTGCGGGTTTTCGTATTTTCACAGAAATCTGGTGACGATGACAGCAGTGTAAATCACGTATCCGTTGAGAGCAATACACTTCAGCTGAAAAAGAGGATTGAAACTGGAGAGTATGTTTCAGACGAACATTTGGCCACAAAACTTCAGAAGAAAATGTGAGAATGTTGATTGATTTACCTTTCGAATTACTAATATATATTTTTTTGTGAAATGTAAAGTGATCAGGAAGGTCAAGGCGTGTAGTTACATTTCATAAAACACTGTAACAAGTTATTTTGGAAGAGTCAGTATCTTGAAAGATATTTTATCTAGAGAACAAATTACCAGCATTGGTTATAATCATTATAATTTTAACTGAAAAATGCCAATTGCTGAGCGTTGATGTTCTTAGAAGGTAGACTCTTGTCTTATTTTGAATTTTAAAATTAATAAATCTCGACATTTTAATAATTACGATAGGTAACAAGAAATAACAAAAATTAATACATGTATCTTCATTTTTTTAGCGCGGAAAAAGAAGAGGAGAAAGAAAGAAAGAAGAAAGAGAAATATGAAAAGAAGAAACGAGAAAAGATGTCAGGTATGTTGACGTTGGTTTCGTAAAATAAAAAAAATATAGAAATTGCTTGTTTTGTAGTTTAGACTTTGTCTTTCCCACCCAGCTCTTGAAATTCTCCCTTTCTTGAGAATTTGGATTAATTTTTCATTTCTTTTTTAGTTATTCACATCGAATTAAGGATTCGCTTATTGATTCACACTATCAAAGAAAATTTAATCGTAGGAGTGCAAGTAAGCAGACTTTTTCTTTATTCTTTATGTTCCCTGTCCTGGTTTTGGATTTGTGGGTTGTCCAAAGTTCCTTCAAGCAAATGCTAGGAAATTTATGGCACTACAAAAAATACAACCCAACTAAAATGAAATAATTTTATTTACTTATTTCATGAATTATTTTTATTTTTTTAGGATATTGACAAATGCCTGGAAGCAATGTGCGAACTTGATGAAATGGCTCTCTCTCCTTTATTATTGAAGAATAATCCAGATTTGATAACGACAATTCGCAAGGTTTTAAAACTATCTGCCTTTTTTATAAATTTTAAATGAATTTTTATTATTTTTTTTCCGTTTTCAAATTCAGTTGCGAAAATTCAAGAGCAGCGGCGTGATCCGCCACAAAGCGGACTATTTGCACAATAAGTTCAAGTCCATGTTCTTGTTGGGAAGCGGAGGAAATGTAAACAGCCTTTTTGACAAGGAAACACAATCTTTGCAAAAGGAAGTCAATTTGGTGGCTAAGAAACTCAAAGATGTCAAAGGTAAA
>JAQFXX010000077.1:0-11741 GCA_034693985.1 Nemasoma varicorne
ATATATAGTGCATGCGGAGGTTTCCTGCAAAAGCTGATTTCACACTGGTTGCTTCCCAATTGCATTTATTTGGGGAATAAATCAAGTTATGTATGTAACAGCGGCATGTACTGCACCATAGAACAATTGTTTCTCTCCACTCCATTGTAATTGACACCTACCTAAACTATAAATTTTCCAATTGCATATATATTGGCACAAAAAACCCTATTTTTAAATATACAACAACACCTTCAAATTACAAAGTTGGGGTATCGACTATCTATTTTGGAACAACTAAGATAACATAAGCCACTAACCAACGTCTTAGGTTTATTCAGCAAATTTTTCGAGGTTGTGCCCAACAGGTTAAAGAATGGTTACTTTACATTGGTTAGGGTTCTTCTGGAATATTGCCTCTATTTAGGGCCCCTATCAAGTAACTCGTCAGCCGGATTTGGAATTGGTCCCTCCTTAGTACACGATTTGTAACCGGCAAATTTCAAAGAACAGAAATTGGGACAAAAATGCACCACAGTTTAGAAAGGGAATCATTGCTATCAAGGCAGGAGAATTTATTTTTTATCGGGTTGTTTGAGTGGTTTAATTTGCCTTGTCAACTCAAATTTGGGTTCTAATATTTTTAAGCCTTATCACAATAACAGAAGTAGGCATGTGCATGCATAGCCCAGCCCTCGCTGAGCTTCGTAATGCTGCAACGTATCGCATACAAATTGGTCCTTCTTTTTGCATGCCATTATACGATGGAATTGTCTTCCCAAAGACAGTTTAAAATTGTTAGGGATTCAATTAAACAATGATGTTTAGGTCATGAATGACGCGGCAGAATCCCACCTGAAAGTCCCTACCATGTGGCATTTGCTTGCTGAGAGTAGGGTACTGAGTTGAATTGAATTAGATTGCTCAGAAACAAAAACATTTACGAAGTTCCTCGTATTTTATCCGAATGGGTTCCTTGACTTTTTGTCAGTGTGATATTAGGCCTAATTTCCATGTTTCAAAAAAAGGCTAGAAATTTTAGCTTTTGAAGCTTGTATGCACTCGGTATCCTAGCATGCAGAACGTGCGTATGCCCGTGCAAGCGTAAGGTACGCGATGAAGTCACGTGTGCCTAATCTTTATGCAAAGATAAACTCGCACATTTCCACGTTTTAAAAGCCAAATATCAAAGAAAGATAGCTGATGGGAACAACTTTCACGCCAGTGAACTTCCACATATGGTAACACCCAATAATCCCATCAAAGTTAACCTACAATCTATTCTTTTGCCACCTCTGATTTTGCATGCATCAAACCGCAAAACATTAGTTATAAAGATGTATAGTGCTAACTAGGAATATTTATTTGTAATTAATGTAGAAAGTGTACAAAAATAACCTAAATTAGTTTGTAAAACAGTTGTACTGGCACATCAGAAAGGTTTTCAATTTCAAATTGAAATGGTTTCATCATGAGTTGAATGTGGCCGAATTGTTAATTATTTTAAATTTTTTTCCAAATAGCTAACTAAATGTTGTCCACAAACCTTTCACTAATTTGGTTATTTAGACTCACAAAATCCTAGTTTTTAGTTTAATGTACAGAATGTCTATAAGTTTATCTAATATATGCTTTCACTAATATGCATTCATTATGCTCAATTTCTAACCTCTACAATTTTGGATTTCTTTCAAGTAAAACAAAAACCGTTTTACTTGGTAGCAAATGAACCATTATTTAGGTTGGACAAATAAATCATGCAATTAAGTGAGATATGACTTAGTATACTGTATGAAAAATATTGTTTCTACCTTGATTTTGTGTTGCGGTGTGGGCTCCCCATGCCGATTTGTACGTTGGTTCTATAAAGAGACAAAATATAAAGGTGTAGAGAACTGTCTAAACCCCGCAAAAATAGTCAAATACACATTTTCTACTTTATGGATATTTATAAATCTGCTCGATAATTTTAGTCGACGGTGTCTATGCGAGAAGTAACATTTAAGGGGTTGCTTTTGCTGTATAGTTATTTTGCTTATAGGAGTAGAAAAGGTAATTAGCGGGAAGTCCTGTCAGGGGTTGCTTCTGGTGTAGGAAGGCAAAACACTATTTCATCACAAGTGGCCAATATTAATTTGGCCGCTTAGGTAATGAAATTAAAATTAACAACCTTAATTTACATAAAAATTTTTTTTTACCAGCGAACAACATTGAAAAGTTGGCCAGTGTTCCTGGTACACTTCTCGCTAGGTAATCCGACGTTGACTGCTTCATGATGTGGGATGTTCTCAATGTTTTCCAGCCGAACTTTGCTTAATTGACTCAGTTTTTATAGTTAAGTATTTAAAGCATTTTCGAAGTTCATAATTTCACTTAAGTCTCCCCTTTTGTTCACCGAATCCGAGAAATAACACTTGTAGCTTTTCGATCTGTTGTCAGACATCCACACATAGTTTTCCACTCAGTTCATTGGTTACTTTCTTAAAAGTCTAATTATACCAGGAAGATAATTTTTTGATATTTAATTATATGAAATGATCACCTGCACTGCATATATAGGTGCACGTTACTCGATGAGACAGAAAAACCGAATATCGTTGAACATTATCTCGTGATTTGAATATCCAATTAATAATTGACGGGAAATTTCTTGTTTCAATACAAGCTGTGTGTATTTTTTTACGGATTTCCGTAGTTGTCAAGGTTTTCCTTCCTATTCGGCTTACTCTAGGCCTCCGTATTTCCGAACGGGTTTCATTCATCAACTTATCTTTTTTACGGTGAATAATGACCACCGAATCAATAAGTATACACTATCTTTCACTTGCACACCTGTGCCTAGCACATGCCAAGTGCACACTCGGGGATTCTTTGAAAATGTTAAAAAGTTCAAATTTGCAGTCCCGAAGAATCAACTGACTGAACTACCAAAGACTATGAGATGCAATGCTGGTTGCAACATTGCATGCATGGATCCGCGTGCATCCTTTTCCCCATGTGTCGTTTCCGCCGCCAATTCCGAGCCAGCATCCTTTATCGAGGGCCAATGGCAAATGCCTGGATCGATAGGGGGTGGGAACAAAGTGGTGAAGGGGGAGGAGTTTCTGGGGCACATGCATTCTCGCCAAGTGCATGCATGACACATTTGCTGTTAGGACCTTCTAACCTGCCTGACCTCTCCATCATTCCATTGTGCTGGACTTTATATGTTTTTCCTGCTTATGGGATTGATATTTTACAATGATGTTTAGAACTATATTTCTTATGTATTATTTTCCTCACTGGTTATGTCAGGATTATGTTTTTTATGCATAGCTCTTAAATCTCTTCTACTTTATATCCTAGCTAGGAGGTAATCCAATGTCATTTTATGATGGAGAGCATTTCAAAAAAATATGCCTGCATGGTTATCACATTGGTATGTCCACAGTCAGGCAGTGGGGAAGCTAGAGCTCACTTTACAAGGTTTGCAGTTACTGTCCTGACTTGGTTATTGGATGTGTAAAAAGTTCCTCCAAGCAAAATGCCAGACCAATACCTTGTAAAAAGTTGTCCACCACCACAACCTCCCCCCCCCCTCGCTCATTAACCTGCATGTCCTCTCCAAAACTGCATGCTTTGAGTAGGCTATGTGAGTTTGCACCTGAAACATAGCCTTAGTTGCTGCTAGTTCCTTTAAAGTACACACCAACCAATCTTACTGTAAAATTATAAAATTGACCCCTGGTTTTGTTTTCCAGTTTCCAGTTAAAATTCAGTTATATGCCATTTTTACATAGATTTTAATGTTACAATCTTGCTCTTTTTTGACCATTTCACAGAGGGCATTTTTCTTTTATTTTGGGATTTTTATTCCCTTGTTAAGGATATATACCAAGGGCTGGGGTAGAATTTTTGATCATATCTCTGATGCATGGCTTCTGTTTTTTTCTGAAATACAATAAATTCTACAGTCCTTAGCATGCACGTGATTTTAATTTGCTCGAAAAAGGTTTTTTTTTTCGAAAGGTTGGGAATTTTTTTAGAAATATGTTTGAAAAATCCCAAAACCATTTGCACCGATAGCTGAAACATGACTTTAGGCCAAACTGTGATAGTTGTTTTGATGCACTATATGTTTCTCTATATAGGAGCTGAAAATTTCTATTATTGCAAATGTTTATTCTCATTTTGTGATTTCCGTTCGTATCCGTAAACGTATCTGTTTCGTAATTTGAGTTAATATTTCTTGTTTCGTATTCATACTCTGAATGTAATATTTGATGTGCGATTGATGCGCCGTGTGTTTTCCCCGTGAGGATTTGCGAGAGTGTGCGGCACGCTGGAGATGCACGGAAGCCGGAAAAACACAACTTTTCCTTCCTTCCTTCCTTCCTTCCTCGAAGTTTCCTCTTTTCAATCTTTTTGCTACGAACTCGCAATTCCTATCTATATACTACGCACACATTCGTGCAAAAGAGACGGGACAAAATGCTTTTGGCACAAATGAAAACTGAAGAAAAAAAAAAAGGATTTCCTTCAATTGTACACCTATTAGGATACTTGCACTTAATGGCACCATCACTTACTGCATTTTACAATGGAAATTGCATGCATGGTTTTGTTTCTACTCGGCACCCTACAGTCAGCAAATAAAGTGTCATTAAAACCAAACAACTGGCCTTCGAAAGAAACTGAATATATAGTTATGGATAATTATGGTGGAATAGATTAAATTTGATATAGGCTTGTATAATTCTGCATAGACATCAAGGTTTTCTAACATGTCATGCTGCCTTGGTGGCCTACTGACAAACTTATAATTTCCTATGCAAGGCTTTATTTGCATTCATGCTGTGTAAATAAATATTTATCTCACATACGTTTCCAAATATTAAAAATAGAAAAAAGTTGTTATTGATATAAAACTATTTGCAATTTGAGCCTAAGTAACGTTATTTGCAAAAGTTGGTTTTCTATACATTCATCAGATATTTGTTGATTATGAGATTCTTTGGAACTTCATATCGTTGACTTTAATGATACTCATAGGGCTGGTTCAGAAGTGACAAAAGTTATCGATTGTTAGGATGAAGGGAAGGTATGTGGGAATTTAATCTCGTTTTTCAATACACTTCTCACAGTGAGCAACTTTTAGCATTTCCGAACAAGCCCATAGATAGACCACTGTGTATTACATCTCCAACCATAATGTGCTGGGAACTGAAGGGTTTGTCTATAAAAAAATTGCATATGTTTGAATAGGAAAGCATAAAGAAAAACTGTGTTAGGGATTTTTAAAATTATCTTCAAACTAGGTTTAAAATGTGTTGAAATGAATGACCCTGCCACAAGCCACACTATAGATGTCCAAAGGGGGAGACTTGACAATTTAGGTTTATTTTGAAAATCTGCGAGAAAGCTTTCCATAAATAAACTGTTGCCGCCATGCAATCTAAGTGTTTGTGAGAACTCTTGAGCTGCGGTCGTGTGCCATTTGTATTGGCCTCAAAATCACGCTATTTGTATTCATCTTCAGCTAACAGAAGAGGCTGCCAGAGGAGGAGAAGGAGGTCCATGTAAACGAAATTATTGTCCAACAGCGCTTTTCGTTGCTATTTATAGCTCAATTGTACTTTGGACGGAGAATTAATCGAAATGTGAGGCATCCACACGGATGGTCAATTGGTCAGCAGCACGCCAACACTTAGCCGCGCACAATGACTATTGTCGAACAATTGGCAAAAAGAAAGAAAAAATACAATATTTGGGAGATTTAAGAGTTGGTGCAGTATAGTTTGTTTTGCTGTTTCTCGGGTTAGGTCCTCTATTCAACACAACCCTCTCCTGCATGCTTTGAAATGGCGGTTTGGCGCCTTAAATATAGCTTCATTCAGTTGCTGCTAGTGCAGTAAAATGCAAATCCAACTAAGGAAATGCGCTTTGAGTATTTTTTTATTCCAACATATAGAATAGTTTATACTTTTTTGGTTTAATTTGTCTCAATTGGTCTCGATGAATCCCCTTTTAGGATCCTAATGGCCAATTTAGCTGCCGCTAGGTTAGTCTCTAAAATGGGTTTCTAAAGCAGATTTCCTCTATATAGCATTTCTAGAGCCTGCTAAAATAATTAAATTTGGGCTAAAATAATTGAATTTCAATTATTTCAGTGCTCATCTTAAGAAAATAAGATCTAAAACTGTATTGTGCGACCACACAACCGAGAGAATTATTCGTACAATACAGCGATCTCATTGTTATTGTCTGCTTGTTGGAGTAATACGTATAGTTAAAGTTAAGGAAGCTTCATTGATCTGCTGGTATACATTTTCCCTAAATATTGCAATTTGGAATAATTTTATTTGTGAGGCTATGTTTCAGATCACACTGATTCTAATGAGATGATAATTCTTTTCTTATCAGGTGGGTAGACACCTAAAATGTTTAGAACTCTACTTATTTTTAGAGCTGAAGATTTTAAGAGGGAGTTTCCTCCTGATGACAGGCACTTGTCCCTTTACTATTTGCTTGCTGACTGTGGGGTACTGAGTTGAATTGAATATAGCTTCATTGCCCCCTTAAAAAAGGGGAATCTCTTCTAGCTTTGTAGCTATACATGTTTTCTTGCACGCAGGGCTCTTTAGCATGTGAACTTTCCACACGGAGGCGCTGCTATCTATCTGTTCGTTCATGTGGAATGGATGTATTACATTTTATCTGTAATTAGAAGTAGATCACATTTAACTTTTGGCTGTTCGGTTGCTCCTGTATATAGAGTTGTGTGTTGAGATGCCCCAGGCAGCATGAGCCGCCACCGGAAGTGTTCCCATGACAACGGAGATCGATTTGACTGTATGCTCTTTTACTCTGAACGCAACTTTAGGTTTAGTTTACTGCCTCAATGAGCTTTTGCTTCTTTCCACTTTTACTCTCGAAAAGATTATGACGAATAATATATATATACGCGTATATTACGTATATAGAGAGGGACCGACAGATTTAGTAGGATGTGCTGGAAATTAACTACAATGAGATGAAAAATGGAAAGAAAATGAGGAGGGAAGAAACATTCACCATCTTTGAGACAATAAATATACGTATAGGAATCAATCCTGGTTTTTGAACCAGAAATGAAATAAAAAATCCTAAGAAATTTCGATGTCTGAATAGTTTAGGGTGTTCTTGTGTGTGTGCGTGAACACTTCAAGGGGAAATGCATAATGAAGATCTAAACCTTGTTTTTCTGAGTCACACTATTACTACCAAAGTTAACATAGACCGTATGGTGCTGCCCCCGTGGCCTCCTTTACCTATTATTTGCTTTTTGCATAGTTGCTTTTGACAGTATTTTTCCTCCCTATACATAAACCTAGATTTTGCTGGTTTTTACTAGATTAAAAGTGGTTTTGATTGAGAACATCGTCTCGTTGATCCTGCTGGATCAGTACAGCGGTATGTCCACTATCTGGCTATAGTAAAACCAGGGTTTGATTCCCAGATTAGTTGTTCTGACTTTAGTTTTTGTTATTTTCTCAAGTTACTTCAGACAAATGCCAATCAAGTACCTCGTAATGTTGGTGACAAATGTGTTCCCTATCACCCTATACTCTCTTCCATCCTGCCTCGCTTCCTTATAGAGCTAATTGAGTTCTTTGGGTTAAATTGGAATCTGAAATATAACCTTAATTGCTGCTTTCATTGTAAAATATTCAAACATTTTTATAAGGCTTTAAACGGCTGTAAAATGCTTTAAAAGCTAGTGAAAAAAATTAGAACTCTATGTTGTTGTTGAATGCACTTCGGTGGCTTGATAAATTAAGCTGCCAGCATCACAAATCCTATGTTACCGTTGGTTCGACTATTTTAATAGGGTGGGACAAAAATTAACTCTGCGTTACGCTTCGTTAACTTATAGCTTTTTAAGGACTGTCCTTAAATATTATGTCCACCGTGATATCAAGGTGATGCATTTACTGTCGATTTTGGTTTCAAAAAACGAAATTCGCGATGCACGTGACAGCTAATGGAAGACTATTGTGTCACGTGCGATCGCGTGCGTTTTAGGTTACTGCTCGTAGGCCTCTTCTTATCCCTTCATTTTCAATGTACATGTATACAGACTCATTTTGCACTCTGCTTTTTTTCCATACACTCGACTATAATGTGCGTAGGTAGCACCCCATTTTAACTTACGATATACCGCCATGGAGATTGCTTTAATTACAGATGATTAGATACTCTGCCCAATGTACATGCTTTCTATAATGTATTTTGCGTTCCCCCTTTTCAAAATGATTCTGATCGAGAATTAAATTGTGATTATTGAAATCAATATATAATGGAAAGGCTCGCAAAAAAAGTTGGCAAAACAAAAAATTTCCACTCGGTCAATGTAATGGCTCAATCATTCCCAATCTGATTGGAAAAAATTCTTGATTTTGTAAAAAGCACTCTGTGCAAAGTGCCCTCGACATGTCCAAGTGTTTCTCGTCGATTAGTAATTATTTTTTGCTCTTTGTCAGTTTTTGTTTAGTTTTCAGTTTCTCATCATCCAGCAATAGTTTTGGGAATTGTTTTTTCTTTAAAAAATAATACTGTACATTAGGGTCTTAGCGATTTAGTTGAGGACCCAGGAAATTCCGACTCATATAATTAATTAAAAAAATATATTCGTTATTTACCTTATTTTTATAAAAGTCGTGCTGAAATTTTGTACCACGTATAACTTTTCCAGTTATTTTTAAATTTATATTTCTCCGTTTTTCTAGATTAAAATCGAAATTTCTACCTCGTGTTTGCCATATGAAAAGCTTGGCCAATTCAAACGTTGCTCATGAAATGTATTTGTAATTTTTAGTTAAGCCAATTATTTAATTACCATTATTTCAAATAGTCATATTTTAACCGGACCTGACGTCAAATTTTATTAAAAAATAATAATAGTCGTAATTATTGATGGTTCCAAACTAAAGCGCTAAATCCATTTCTTTGAAAGGGCAACATCTCAAAACAACTATTATAAGAATAAGGTAAATAGCAAATATATTTTTAGATTTAATTATAATAGTCGTAATTTCCTGGGTTCCCAACTATAAAGCGCCAAGCCCCTATTATTATTATTTGTGCATATTACAGATTTCTCTTTTTCTGTTAGCAAGTTACTTCAATTTGCTGTCAAACCCCAAACCTCATTAGATTTGACCTATTGTGGGGGATGTTTTAATTGACCAAATATTTGATGAACAAACCTACGAGAACCTGATTATATCTGTTGAAAACTTTGCTAGATTTCATCCAGGCCAAATAATTACATGCACATATTGTTCCCCAGTATTTTTATCAGTGCATATGACCACGTGAACCAGCATTCTTTAATTAGCTCTTCTCCTGTGTTAATGACAAAAAATTCATGTAAGGAATCATAAGTTCATGAATAGGCAACAACATTCCACGTTGAGATGGCCATCAGTTGAAATGTAACGCTCTCTTCCATTGGCCATTTGAGTGCACGTTACTGATTATGACCAATGGAAGAGCACGTAACATCTAAACTGTTGGCCGTCTCAATATGTAATGAACTGTAGAGCCAGGACTAGCTTATCATTTTCTTAGAAAATTGATGGGGTGCTTGAATAATCATCATTCGTTCCAAATTATTGCATGCAAACGAATGGACGAATGCAGAATTATTTTCTGAATCTCAATCGATAACTGTATAAGCATTTTGTCCGCAAGATGGCAGGTTATGCCGGTTGATGGCTAGCAGATGGTTATTGCATGGGATCTACTGTTACTCTATTATAGCACAAAAGATAATGGGTCAGAGGAATACGGTATATTTACCCGAGCGTAACGTTTCCCACACGCGCGCACTCTGCAAACCTATTCTCCGTGGTAATGAATTCATGGAACCACAAACATGGGCATGCTACCATCCACGCACGTTCCACTTGGAAGGATGGGAACGCGTCGAGGAACCATTCATTAACTGGTTGCACACTCACTCATCAATCCTAACTTGTATTTGTTTAGAACGGGACGTTTAACACATCATGTATGAATGACCTATTCCAATTATAACACACATCCAAATTGTGGCCTATAACACTGCAGCAGGCTATGTGCAGTATATTCCACTTTAAAATGGCCTTAACTTGGGCAGAAAAATGGAATGAAATTTTTATTGTAGTTCAATAAATTTGCTTATGCAATTCAAGATTGGTGGAATAGACTGTATACATGCCCTAGCTATTTTTTTAATCGACACATAGTAGTTGCCAGTGATGTCATACTGGCTAGTGGGTCAATCGTAGAAAACTTTTAAAAAGCCTGAAATTATATTTTAGTCCCCCCCCCCCCTATGGGAAGGTTTTGATTTGATATTCAAAAATTAGTTTTGCAGGGTGTCTACCAGGTCATAAAGTCATAAAATGTTATACTTCTGCAATGTTTTTTTTTTAATTTAACTATCTGTTCACGCATAGTCTATCCTTAAACTGTGAACCTGACTCATGCAAATTCGCTAAGAGAAAAATCTCGGTTTATCACTAGCAATTGCTGTTGGAAAGGTAAATTTTCTTGTCCTAGGGATTGTTTTTGAACATCTTTATTTTTAAAAATCATAAATAAGTCATAATTTTTTGGGAAAAATAGTAAGAAAAAGTCATACTGTTGGACTGATGAGCTAGTAGACACCTTGTTTTGATTAATACAAACATTCCATTTGAGTACCATACTTGAATGGTTTTGCAGCAGACCACTGGCGTTAGGCCAATTTTCGGTTTAACAATGATGTGGGCATTTCCCACATGGGAATTTCCTCCTGATATGTTTGTGGGTATTTGCCCCCCATCCCCCCACCAAATGGCATTAAATTGCTGACAGTGGGGTACTGAGTTGAATTGAATTGAAATCCTTATTTACTTAAAATGGACAGCAGTAAAATGTTTGCAAGATGGTTGTCAGCATAAACAATATGACCGACTTGTGCCCTTAATTATTTAATTTTGTTTTCTACAGAATAAATAAGGTGATGTGTTGTGTGTGGGAAAATGTGAAACAAGTTGTTCCCCAGAGCATCCTGTAGCCTAATGGTAATTCAGTCGGCCATCAACGATTAAATAACGTTGAATGGAAGGGAGTCTTCTGTTTTCATCCTCGTTCTGCTTGCTCGGTTCCATCAATATTTTAATGGAAAATGACAACTATTCTCCGCTAGGTGTCGTACTCAGTCGACCAGAACCGCCGAGTGGTGACTTTGCCCCACGCCCAATCTTGTCAATCATCATCAGGCTACACTAACACATGCACACTGCAATGCTACATGTGCCAGTATGAAATATTAACCGCGCAAATTCAAATCCAGGTATATGCATAATTTTATTAAGAGGATTCCTTGAGAAATTGCCAATTGGAACCAAATCACATGCAGATTCAAATTCGACATGGATGCCAATGTGAGAAATATTTACAAATTTTCAAGAGGTTAAACTGAAAACCTATTCATGGTATGAATGTAGTAATTATTTTTGGCTGTTGTTGCTGAATTGTGGTACTAGTTTGTGAAATACTTTTAAAGGTCGTATGACATCCACTAAAAGTTGATCTAATTCAAGAAAATGCATCTGCTATGTAAATTTCATGCACTTATCTATCCATATTACTAATTGGATTCTATATTTTCATTACCGAAATACTCCCAAAAATCACATTCAACTTGAAAAAGATGCATAATATTCAATGAGAAGAGCTAGATGTGACGTCACATCTAGCTCTTTTTAAAT
>JAQFXX010000078.1:0-11712 GCA_034693985.1 Nemasoma varicorne
CTGAATCAAGCCGCAGCTATTAACGCAGAACACATAGTAGCTCAGTTCTGCGCAGTTTACGGTTTATGAATCGAGAAAGTTCATTGGCTCGCCACATTTTTCGGCAAAATGAACAAAAATATGGCATAATGAGTGGAAACAAGAACTCTGTAAACTCTTATGAGTGGGGCCATTTTATACATTAAAAAACCAGGTTTTCTATGACATATGACTGAACGCTAACTTTTTAAATAAAAAATAGCTATTGCCCCAGAAAACTAATCTTGAATATTTTTACAGGATATTAAAATGCGGCAGTTATCGAGTCGGCATCTCTTAGTCATTTTTATGATTCATAATAATAATAAACTTGTTGTAGAGCAGCTTTTTTTACCAAAAGCGCTTAAACACAGATTGCTCTATTTGTAACCGTAGGCCTATATTGGTATTGGTACAGCATTTGATTTTGAAAACCTCAAATCATTTGCTTAAAATTGATAAATAATAAATAGTGTTGCGTAAAAAATATGCGATTTTAAATTCAAACATCTGTTTTTTTCAATATTTCGTCCTATTTCTTAAAACCTCTTTAGGCCTACTCTACATATTTAAAGTGTAAACTAGCCTATACTCTATTTCACATTTACTGTGGATAGCAAGAACTCAAATCCTGCCAATTAGTTTTTCCATAATTTGCCCACCCATTTATTTTGAGTAATGAGAACAATGGCATTTTAGGCATGCGACAGCTGGCGTGCTATACCGAAGTCAAGAACTAAAGAAAATAAAAATCACCCAATAAATAGAAACTTTAGGATGAACTGAATCATGTCTGATCTGGTATACAACATGTCCGATTAGCTCCACCCACATTTTAAAATTTTAAATGCTGGAGAAAGTAATCGCAATGAGAAATTTCCTCCTGATTATGCAATATCAATTTTTCATTCTTCTTTTCTTGACCGGAGTATAGCACTTTGGGTGTATATAGTCACCATTTGTCACCATCCTGTAAAACACAACCAATATCGAAAAAATGGTGCTCATAGTGTAGTAATCTAAGTAAACTCGCCCCCAAAAGGAAAACTACATTCAATTCGACTCAAAGCCTGACAGACAGAAAATGAAATGCTATTTGCTTAGTGCTAGGTGGATTACTTGGTTAGTTCCTATTTAAAGCCCTAGAAGCGACTCGACTGAGTTTCAAGCGCCGTTTCGCATTCTGAAGGGATGTAGGATGAGAGCTAGGGTTGAAGGGACGGGCGATGATACAGTAAGGTGTGACGGAATGCATTTATGGTAGACTATTACATTGTACAGTCCCTGCATTGGCCTAGAAAAACTTTGAAAAACCAAAGTCAGGATACATGTATCTGATTTTGAGAACTGAATTCTGGTCTAAATATACTGCCAGGTTACCACTATGCTAACCTGACTTGGTGATAGGGTTAAAGAGAGAAATGAAAAGAGAGTAAGGTGGGTGGGAAAGTGGTTTTGATAGTATTATAAGGTAGGCCTACTGTCTCAAAATTTGCCTGAAATAAATTGAAGAAAACCACAAAACCACCCAGTTTAGTCACTTAACCTAATTGGATATTTTCTTTTTGAGACTTTAACTTGCCAAACCCTTTAATTCAATTCAACTTAACTCAGTACCATACTGCCAGCAAGTAAATGTGACATAGTTGGGGGTAATTCTAATCTTCAGGAGGGATTCTCCCACATCATTCATGCCTTAAAACATTGTTTAAATTAAATTCCTAATAATTTCAGACTGTCTTTGTTAAGACTATTCCATCATCTAATGGCATGCAAAAAGAAGGATAATTTGTATGTTCCGGGGTACCACAGAGCTCAAGTCAGAGGATTTGCATGCACATGCCTATTTCTGCTAATGTGATAAGGCTTAAAAATATTACAAATCAAATTACAGGTAGTGTTTAGCCCAATTTAAAAGCCAGAAGGTTTCCAATAAATCTGCTGAATTTCCCACTGAATTTTTTAGTGTGATGTCAATTAAGGTAGCTTTGAGGGCCGCTCATAAAGTTTATAAAATGCTATGATTATTTCTTTATATTGTGTCTGCGTCATTTCCTGATTAATGTACCAATCGTCGAAAACATGCTTTTGACATTGAAGGAAATTAGCAGTCTGCTATCTAAGCACGTATTAAAAACACGAATTTTAAATTGTCGTCTGATCCATCAGTAAAACAATTTCCCATTGGCAGGGTGAGCAGGCAAAGAAATTCATGAATAAGGATTAGGAAGTGTCTGCATGCCATTAAAAGATAAATACCACCTTGATTTTCATAGGTATACATTGAATGAGGCTAGAGTGTGCTTGCCGAAAGCAACAAAAAATACACGCTAAATTTACAAACTTGACAAATACTCTACATTGAAACCAATTTGTTTACAGAAAAGGGCAAACACAGAGGAGATAGGATTAAGGGGGAAGAAAAAATAGCTAAATATTTTGTTGTTTGATAAATCCTTGAGGTTGAGGTAAAACGTCTCGTTTCAAAAAAGCAAAAAAACGTATCGTGTCATTCATGCTTGTTTTGTTTGTTTTTTCCTATAGTGATGGTGACTGTGGATAATCAACCAATCAGGTTCCAGCTATGCGACACAGCCGGCCAGGTAAGTTTAACTACAGTTCATGAGCCAATGGAGGACTCCCTAAGATTATAGGAGAGCCACAAATAAACTCTACTAACATTAACAACTTTAGACAAAAGTTGGCAAACAAAGTATTTAGTTGTAGGCATGTATATAGTTTTGCATTGCATGCACTTCTTAAAGTTCAGACATCCAACTTCAATGACAGTCTTAACTTACAATAAACTTTGTTCAAGAAGAGACGAAACAATTTTTTCGAATTGCCTAAAGAACAAGTTTGCGGTTTGGGATCTAGAAACTAACACTATTAAAGACAATTAACCCGCTACAAAAATGGACTGCATGGTAATGGCTATCTTCTGGTATTCAAAGGAACTAAAATGGCCATAGAATTAAAACATGTGAACAACCTCCATTTTAATCTCTTGCACATGCTAAATTTTTTGAAATACATACTCTTGCAAATTCGACTAGCTAATGCTAATTTGAATTCCCAATAGATGACATATCATGCTCCTATCTATTTCAGATGTGCTCAGTCACTGAAGAAATACTTCTCAAATAATTCAATTCAACTCAGTACCCTACTGTCAGCAAGTGAATCCTGTTTGGTTGGGGGGGGGATACCCACAAAAGTATTAGGAGAAAACTCCCATGTGGGAAATGCCCACATCATATTTAAACTGAATTCCTGACAAATTTGGACTATCATTAAGAAGACTGTTCCATCATCTAATATAGCATGCAAATGGAAGGGCCAATAGTAAGCATCCGTTTTAGCTCCGAGCTCAGTCAGGTGTTTGGAATGATAGCCGACGATGGTTATTTGACAACTCTACAAAAATTTAATTTGCGGAATGGTTGACATTAAAGGTACAAAGTATTGTTTTGGAATGTGTGTAGGAGGATCCTTGAAATCAGCACTTGATTAACTCTCAGACTACAATAGTCCGAAATTTAAGTCAGCTTTATTTTATGCTATGCTATGTAAAGATTATAAAATTAAATTAATGTCCGTTTCTCATATCATAACTGGACCACGTGGGAAGGTGTTAAAATTGCTAGGGCTATTAAAATTTCTGAAATATTCAATATAAACTTAAATCCACCACCTACTCAACATATCGCCGGACATTATGGCGCCACTTAGATCATTTATGCTGAAGTAGGTCTCAAAACGTGAAAAACAATCGTGAATAATATTAATTTTAATTCAATGCTGCATGGGCAGAACACTAGATCCTCCCATGAATATATAACGAAAGGCATTTTTAGATGATAAGGGATCGTTTTGTTACATTCTTTGAAGGAATGAACCTTTCCGTAGCCTTTGTTAGGTACCACAGAGTATACCGCTACCATTTGTTGAACTAAGTGTCACCCATAGGTGTCTGCACACATCATTTGTTGCGTCTTATCCAATATGGTCTACACCTGCATAAAACCATGGATTCAATTAAGTCCAATCAGACCAACTGTAGCATCAGGCAAATGTATATCCAATTGTTCCCAGCACGTTACAGACATATTGCAATTAGCAGACGACAGACAGTAGATTTTACTTTGCGAATGACTTTCAAAAAGTTATCTTGACTTCACGAAGCAAATCCAATCAGAAACCCTACAGAGTTAGCTAGTGCCATGTACCTTCTGGCTTTTTCAAATGACACATCATAAAATATGAAATTCGTCAGTTTAGTTCTTACAATCTTGAGGCTTTGAGAAGCGTTCAATGGAATTCATAGACAATACATAGGTTTTACCTTGCAAGGACAACTTTTGCCTTCTAACAAAGGAAAGAAACATAAGGCCGGTCGTCCACTGCATTAGACAAACACTGTGCGGCTTCACGTTTTTTATGACTTAACTGTTTGTTGGGCATATTGTACCCCCATTGTAAAATGGCATTTACTTTCTGAATGTAGGGTACTGAATTGCATTGAAGTACAGTAGATCGAGAACACACCTTGGAGTGGTCAGCAATGGGCTATCAGGTTAATTAATTGTCACTGGCAACTTCCAGCAGACTGTGGATGCGACTGAATTGCCACAAAAAAATGTTGAGTATAGTGCAAGAAATTATCCATGTGGATGTTTGATAGGTTATTTTCCTTTGAAAACAAGAATATTTGTCCAAATGATCTCTGTGCTACTTGGAAACCTGGGAAGATACTAAGGCTTATTTGTAAGAAAGTTTTACACAATACTAAAAAAATGCATCCTCTAAATGAAAATGCTGGATATACCTTTTATAGTAGACAAGACATCTTATCTTACTTGGTTAGATTAACCTGCCAAATTCAACTTCATAGCCATCAGGCTTTTCCTCAGGTCACATAATTTTACCGCCAACAAGTCTGAGAGGGCCACACATGGCCTGCACCAGTGTGATACCCCAACTGTTGAACACACCCTCCCTTCCAGCTGTAGCTAGATTTTTCATGCAATTTTATAACTTTCTTTACTTCCTACTTCTCAAAACGTACATCACACTGACTGAGTTTCATGAACAGAAAGTGCACACATGCAGCTGTCATAGTTCACATTCAATTAATATTTTTACTAGGATGAAAAAATCCATCCATCTTCTACATCTTAAGAGATTCCCACGATTTCCCTTCTGAAACAGTCACGCGCAACACATACAGTATGCTGGGTTAAAGGTTATTCGGGGAGACATACATGTAAAAGCGCATTAATTTACCAATCAACCACTTGCGACCCTTTCTTGGCATTTTATTTTCTCTAGTCAACTGGTAATATCTAATCATTGGCAAATTGCTGAAATAGGCCAATGCCATGCAGTAATTATCATAAAGAAAATATTGGTTTCAGATAAACATTTAGCAGTCTGTACCCAAATTCTATTTTTTGGACCAACTGAGAGATAAAAAACAATCAAATCCAGCATCTCTATGTTAATTGCAGTGCTAGTGAATATGGAAAGGAGAATTTACTGTACATCATTTTTATGGCACCAACCGCGACTGCGGCTAAATATCAAGCCCCATCAACAGTTATTACTAAAGCCTTGCAGGAGAGAAAGGGGTATACAGTAAAGTGGGAAGCAATGTGGGGCCATGGCCAAATCTTAGTCATTTGAGGTACTGTCCCAGCATTTGCTGGTGGAATTTTTGAAAATCACAAAAAACTTATCAGAAACTAAAACCAGGTCTCCCCATTGCCAGGTAGTTTACCATTGGGCTAACCTCAAGCTTAAGGAATAACGGGTTGACCCACACAATGATGTACCTCTTGGTCAGTCTTACTGAAGCACCGGTTCTTTATCATTGGTTCTGACATTTATTTCTGGTTAGACCAGTTTTCGGATGAATTAAGCAATGTAATGGGGAACTCACCTACCATAGTCAAGCCCAGTATCTTAACAGTTCAATAATTTACTCAAATCTAACAAAACACCCCCACAATTCCAATTTCAGAAGTAATTATGACAGCCAAACGTGTCCCAAATTTGGGCTTTCTGACCACACCTTGCTCTTGAAAACTTAACGATGGTAGATTTCAATGAATGTACCTCGGAATGTACACAAAATTGACCATTATTAAGGGTTTGCAGAGTCTGCCGCCTACCAGGGTGGCAATGGCAAGACTACCAGGAATATGGAGACCAGAGAGTACAGTTCCCAAGACTCAACTTTCCTAAGATTTCTCCTGGCAAATGCCAGGACAGTACCTCGAAAAAGTTGGCCAAGGCGCATTTAGCCCACTTTACTGTCTGCTCGTCTCTTCAGCTCTCGATTTCTCCTACAGACTTTAGGCATGTAGGATCATACGTTGCTGGACTATAGCTTTAGTTGCTACTGTCCTATAAAAGTACGAAAACCAAACCAATCAGGGTGGGGTTACTCAGCAATATAGCTTCTTTTGCACGCCCAATCTGAAGCAAGAAATACAAAATATCAACGGGGGGAATAAGTTGCACAAGTAATTATTTTCCCATCCTACTCATTGTTTTCTTATTTTTCCATTTGCTGAGGACCATTTATGTTGTGTGGGATTGCTGAGGTTAGAAAATGTCAAGGACGGCCTTAAGAAATGCTGGCTGCAAGGCCAAGGAGTGGTACATGGGGGGCAAATGAGATACAGAATATAATGTACTCCAGCGTGCATTAATTGGACAGGTATTCCGTATACGATAAATTCAGAAATTCAATAACCGCTGCATGGGATAGTTGACCCAGTCCGCTTTGCGGCTTTGAACCGAATGTCTCTAACGAATCGAGATTGACTTTGACAAATGAATAGAAATAGCGGCATTAATATTGTCGATGGAAACAACATTTTGGACAATGTTTAGCGCAAAATATATTTAGGTAGCTATTTGAAAATATAGTAACCCTAAATTACATAATATAGTCCAACAAAATCCCCAAATTGCATAACCACCCTTCCCAAAAAAACGTATATTTGTGCGGACTGTCGAGTACAGATAAACTATGAGCTAATAATGTTATTTCGCAAAAGTTTTGACACTAAGTTTTTTTTTTTATTTTTTTTTTCATTTTAATTTCAGGATGATTTTGACTCGCTGAGGCCACTATGCTACCCTGGAACGGATGTGTTCCTGCTGTGCTTCAGCGTTGTTTCCCCGACATCCTTTTACAATGTCCGCGACAAGTGGTTACCGGAGATCCGTCACCACTGTCCCGGTGCCCCAGTCGTTTTGGTAGGAACTCAGTGTGATCTGCGGTCGGATGTCAAAGTGCTCATTGAACTAAACAGCTACAAAGAACATCCTGTGCACGAGAATCAAGCCCGTCGACTGGCTCAACAGATAGGTGCCATTTCCTACTTAGAATGTTCGGCGCTAACTCAAAAGAACCTCAAGGAAGTTTTCGACACGGCTATTTTGGTAACTATACAGAAGAAGAAACAACAGCAGCAACAGAAGAGGGCGCGCGAAGCAAAAGGAGGACAGAAATTGGTGACCAATGGTCAGTTGAGTCCCAAACCAAACAATCAATATTCCCCCGCGGTGGCCATTTCCAACGAAAACGGACCAATCGGGTTCAGATTCAGTGCTCAAAATGGAAAAGGTTGCAGACGGTTTTCCAGAGACAAAAGTCAAAAGGGATGGAAAAAACTGTGTTGCTTTTCTTGATGTTGTTTGCTGCCTTCTAGTGAGTTTAGCACCTCACTGTGGCGCAAATCGCGATTGTGGACTATGCTTACGTATTCTGTGATTAGGCGGCCATCGAGGTAGGCCGATTTGATGGTCAGCCGCTACTTTTTTAAGACTATAACGGTTCTCAATTTTCCTACAAGTATTTCAGCAAAGAAACACTAGGTGGACCAAGAAATAACTGGAAAATCCATTCCCAAAATGTATTTTTAAAAGCTTTTCTCTGAGCCCTGACAGACTAAAGGTCCTTCAATTGGAAGAAACGGACTGAAAACCTAAATGGTCAAGTATTAATGAGGAGATTAACTAAAAGAAAACTAAGAAGATTTTAAGGCAAACTTTCAGTAAGATTTTGACAGCACGTCACCTATATTTTGACTACAACAGGCTTGATTTTTCATCAACTTGAGGGATGGTTGTTTAAACTGACTTTTTAAGAAACTCAACCTGAGCCAAATTTTCTTGGTTCAATTTAAGCAGCTTAAAAATGCCCGATGTAAACAGATTACTTCCTAAACCATTCTAAACTCTACGTTTGTTAATGCAAGTTAATTTTCAGGGAGGAATTATATATAGCTAATTACCATGTTCTAGATCTTACTTTTTATACCAGAGGAAAGTCTAACTATAGCCCATGGATAAAAAAATAATTGCCATTATTTGTCAATTATTTGCCATCATAAATAAACTGAACATGTGCTGCACAAAAGCATTATGGGAATCTGTGGTTTTAGTGTCAAAATCAGCACAATAAATAGCACTGGTAGAAAGAATTTAAAAAAAGAAAAAAAAATCAAGTAAAATATTCAAAAATGTGTGGTAATTTTGATACTCGCTGATATAAGTTATAACAGTGCAGCCCTCACCACAACATTCCCACAATGCTTTGCAGCGCCAATCAGAGAGAGCTGGCAATCTAATAATACCCATGGACTTACCACGACTTTACACCATTCACAATTTCAAACGCAATTTTGTTTTTGATAACTTTGCAGAGTAAAATACGTTTTTTTAAAAATATTTTCTAAACAAAAAGTAAGAAAAATTCTGATAAATTTAGCATTGTCATATTTGGGATGTATTTCTTCTATAGCAATGCTTACCAGTTTGCATCCATTAAAAATGTTGATATAAAAAGCTTACGAGTGTATTATTTTTAGTAGCATAATTAGCCATTAAGTAAAATTAATGGCAAATTTGATAGGTTATTTATATAATTTGATAATCGAGACATCTGGATTTTCGGAGGGGGTGAATAACAGTTGAATGGCCTATACTGATGATTATGATGGGACGAATCAAACTAATATGGAAATGGGTCAACTCGGTTGATATTCATTGGAAAATTGACATTGAAGTTGCAATTACAAATGGGGGGCATTTTAATACGATGCGAATTTAAAAACAGAAAAAAAATCTTAAAATTATAGACTACTGTCTATGTCATCGACCTCTAAGGGGAGTTAGAGCGACCCTAAGAAGATCTTGCATGCCATTATTCAAAATGGGTTTTGAGGTTGTAGAAAATAATTTAAACTAACTAATTTATAGTTTCGTGCCGCAAATGGCATGCATTATGAGCACGAAAATGGCATAAATTAACAGTTTCGTTAGTAAAAGTTAAAATTAAGAAGAAAATAAAAACTTTATAAAATATGTCAAATTTAAAATCTTGGAATACCTGAGAAATCTTAGAGGGATGTTTTAAAAACAATAACCAATTTTTCCTTGGCAGACAAACACATTTCTAACAGCATAGTTCTCAGTGCTTTACTAATGACCCATTCTAAACCACTCAGCAAGTTTCAGTCAATCAGAAATCCTGCTGTTGCAGAATTGTAACATTTTGATTCTGGGCAAATCATAAAGTGTAAAAAATAGTTTGCTTGGATCTATTTGATCAGAACTGTTATGAAATCCTCAAACATTTGTTGTAAGAAGTAATATTGGAAAAATGTTTAATGATTAATGATTATTTTCTTACATGAAGTTTCCGATTCCTTAGAAAACTAGTAATATCAGAAGTAGTTATGTTTTTACAAATAATCAGGGAATCCTTTTAAAATTCAATGAAAAACTCAGATTTCTTAGGCTGGAAACACATAGTCAGTCAGCTGGAGATTACGGTGAACGCTTGACCAAATCTTAACTTATCTTCATTGGCTGAAACTTACATGTCTACCAAAATCTGCAGCGCCACCTTGTAACACACCACCTACCAGTTTTATTACGTAAAGAACACCTTGGATTTTGGTTTATTTAAACATCTTAAAACTTTAATTTATCTCTCTAACGACTTTCTTATTTTAAACATTGAAGCAAAAAGCAGTTTGAAACTGCCAAAAAGTCCAATTGGAGTTAGTTGGCCTACTTTAATGTCTGACATGAGCCACATTAGTACCATAGCATATTGCGAGGGTAACTTAATATATGATTACAGTTTGACGGATTTAGGATTTCAAAAGGAATGGCAGAATGAGTAGAAAATGCCAGTCGGGAAGCTCAGCTACAACAAGATGGAAGAGATAATAAAAAAGATTGAAAAGAAAAAAATGAGTTTTCCATCTTTGAGATGTTTATGTTTTCCGCAAAAATTTACGATAATATATTCCTAGTGATGCACTTGTTTCGCTCTCTTGAATTATCTGGCAGCTTGGGTGGCATTGGAAAACTGGACTTAACATCATAGTTGGCCTACCTGTTACGACGGCCGACTAAAAAATTACAAAATGAACGAAGAAAAAAAAACCAACCTAAACGAACTAGCCGACAAAAGAAGGAAAAAGAGAGTTGAAGAGACATCAAAAACAGTGCCTTCTGTGTTATTATAAACAGGCGAGAGCTAATTAGGCGACATTTCTGCTTGCTATGGACTGGTCAAACATTTTGTTCGGGTTTTTTTAACCAAAGGAAGAAAAAAAAATTAAATCCTGACTGCCAAAAGTGCATGTGGAAGCCTACATTTACGGAGCCGAGTGTATGGATCAGAAATTCTAATGTCCCTATAACGTTTTAGGAGGGGTAAAATGGAGGGGATGCCGCAATGAAATGTCGAATATGTGAAGACAATTCTTACGCCTTGTATACTTGTACATGTAAATAAGCCATGGAACACAGTCTAGTTATTGAAATCTGTTAATCCCGGCAGAAAGTGTAGAAAAATTCCACGAGATAGCTAGACACACAAAGGATGGCTGATTGCCACTGCCATTTTGACAAGAAACAATGACTTTCGAAACTCTTTGGCTGCCTATTTCAATGAGCATCAAATACATGGGAGTCAATGGCAGAAAAACACAAGTTAAGGGTATATCATTTTCTTTTGTAATTCGAATAATTTGTTTCATAATACTGTATTGCAATAAGGGAAAAATACTAAATCTCAAATTTGTCACGATTTTTATGACCATCGTATGTGAATCTGTGACTCCAGGTCTCTCATTACCTGGCAAATTTCGCACTTAGCTTCTTTATAAGAACTGATTGTATTCTAAGCAAGAAATTTTGTGACAAATTTCTATTATTGAATAGCAATGATTACTACCCAAAAACGGCTATTTCTACAGGAAAGCCTGCCATCCCTGGAAAAAAAAACATTTTGCTTCACTTGATGTTTAGTTTTGGTAGAAAGCCACTACGTTCTGCCATTTTTTTTACCGTGGCAAAATACCTTCAATTTTCAGCATTATAAACTACTCTACAGTCTATAAATACCAAGATGGATCGAATAGTCATCTTCAATATTTGAAGTCAAGTGTGTGAAAAAAGAGGGTATGGGATTTTGGCATATTCACCTTCAGGGATATATTATTAGGTACCATATTATTAAGAGGGGTGTCCTTCGATCGTGGGAAAACGCTGCCAATTTCCAATTCACAAACACACGCACCTTAAAAAATCACCATAATTTCCTAATAAAACATGAATGGAAGTAGAAGCCCCGTGTTAAAAGGTAAGAGTGTGCAACAG
>JAQFXX010000079.1:0-11665 GCA_034693985.1 Nemasoma varicorne
AACGAACTCCGTTCGTTACTGATTTTACCCTCCGTGTGTCCGTATCACTTCCTGACAACACTGGAGGCGGCCATGTGATATATGATTCTAATGTAGAATTTTGCGCCGAGTTCAATAGTGAAAACCTCATTTCGATATCTCTTACCGTTGCGGAGATAATCGACTTTAAAGTTTGGAATATTTACCCGGAGTTCGTTTCTAATGGCTATTGGTCTTTAGCGATGTTTATGTTTATTTTATCTTTTTATTTTTTCATACAAATGGTTTTAATTATTTCCAGGTGGCACCGCATCGCTTTCAGTATCAAAGGCGATTCTGTTACTTTTATTCTGGATTGCAATCAGCAGACTACATTGCCCCTCCAGCGGCCAGAAGTTTCGGTTATTAGCACTGCAGGCATCATCCTGATTGGTCAACAGCTTTTGGAGGACACATTTTTTCATGTACTTATTTACTTAATTAAATTTTTCTTTCACAACTTTTGTTATGGATTTCTATTTTTATTTTTCATAACCCAAGGGAAACTTGGGCTCAGTTCTAAATTTGCTGATTTCAATGAAATCATAAATTTCAGGGTGATATTCACCAACTTCTTATCATTCCGAGTCCAGAAGCCGCGTATGAACAGTGCACAGAATATATGCCAGAATGTGACACTCCGTTCCCTTATGCTGATGAACCCACAGAGCAGGGGGTCCGTTACACCGTTAATGGAAACGAGGAACACGAAGTCATCATAGCCACCCATGAAACTGGCTTTTCGGAAGCGGGCGGACTTCCGGCAAGTAAAAAATGAACCTGGAAATAAAAATAAAGAAATATTTCCTGAGCATGATTTTTTTTATTATCATTATTATTCAGAGTTCATTTGATTTGGGATCTGGAGAAGAAACCTATGGACCTGAGGCCTATGGTCCTGAAGCCTATGGTCCTGAGGCATATGGGCCTGAAGCCTATGGACCCGACACATATGGACCTGGAGTAGAAACGGATGTGCGATATTCTCCATCTACACCAGTCTACACATATGTAAGTAAATTTCAGAATTTGTGATCCTTCCAGATTTTTGGTGCTTAAAGGTCATGGTTTGCACAAGTTTAAAAAGTCAAAATCTGTTAAATAAAAAAAATTAAAAAAATTAAAAGAATTGCGAATAAAGTAGTCGGAAAAAAGAATCTCCTGTAAATATTATTGGTAAGGCCACTAAGAGGAATATTTATTGGAAATTTTATATTTTCCTGTGGATACTTTGAAAACTTATAATACATTTTTCTACGGAGAAAACGTATCGAAAAGTCCGAAATTATGTTTTTAAACAAATTTATTTATTTTTGTTTTTAACGGTTTACACATCCTTTTTACAGAATGCATTGTGAAATCTGAATTTTATATTTTTGAAATTTGCTTAAAAATCATATTTACTTAAATTTTGGATTAATTTTTATGTTATTTGTACAGTCTGTTCCAGGGGAACTGTGCACTGAAGTGTCAATGCAAGCCAATGTTAAGTCAATGGCATATAAACACCATTGGTTTACATTAACTCTTTGTTGCACAGTTCCCCTGGAACAGACTGTAGCCCCCAAGTACCATCACATTTATTTTTCGTCATTGCTTGACATTCTCAAGCTGAAATTTTAAAAAAATGTTTTAGGTAAAAAATACAATTTCATAATTTAAAAGAATATTTTTTATTTCAAATTATTTTATGTAAACCTTTTAATTTATTCCATAAAAACATTTAAAATAAAAAATCTTGTTGGAGGCTATATTATCTTGTATAAAATTCTGATTTTAAAACTAAAAAGTTTAATGTATTACAAATTTTTGGAATAGGGTCCACCTGGTCCACGAGGATACCAAGGACCAAGCGGACCACCTGGTCAAAAAGGCGATAAGGTATTGTTAAATTTAAATATTTACTGAATTATTTTAACATCAAGAAGAAATATAAATTTGCAAAAATAATATTTGTTTTGTGTTCAGGGAGATCCAGGAAGAGACGGGATATCCGGATCTGATGGGATAATGGGGCCTCCGGGACATGTATTCATGCTTCCTGTAAGAGAAACACAATTCATGACTACTGTATGTTCAAATTTTAAATTTACTATTTTCAAATTAATGTATATTTCTAGCTTCAATTTCAAGGTGAGACCAAAGGACCTGACATGATGGAACCAATGAGGCAGTTATTGACGCAGCATATGGTATACATATTTTCTTTTTAAATTTTGCCATAATTAAGGGAATATTTATGATGTTAAAATTTGCTTTTAGCAAGCTATGAGGGGACCTGTGGGGCCAATGGGCCTCACTGGCTTATCAGGGCCACATGTAAGCAAAAATTTTAATTTTAGAGTTAATTATTGTGGCTAAGAAAAATTAACTTCTGATTGATTTTGGTTTAGGGGCTGCCTGGGCCAGAGGGACCTAAAGGAGAAGTTGGAGAAATGGGGGAGCAAGGACCGAGAGGACTTAGGGGCATGATGGGGCTACCTGGCCGGGAGGGCAGAAGGGTATGAAGGTTTTCTATTTTTTAAGTTATATAAAAAAGTTTTAATCCCTAATAAATAAATAAATTTAGGGGAAGCCTGGGCGTGATGGTGAACGGGGTCTTTCTGGTCCTCCAGGAATGAAGGTAAACTTTTATAAGATACTTGTACGATTTTCTCAGATCATTTTGTGAATATTTGTTTGGATTTCAGGGTGAACAAGGATTGCCAGGAATGCTTGGAATGCCCGGTGAAAAAGGAGAAAGGGTAAGAAATTTTCTTTGTTTTTCACATGTTCATAGTTTGCAGTTTTCATTAAAAAATATCTGACCAATCTATCTAGGGAACTGAAATACAGATTTTTAATATACTGTAGATTTATAATATTGTTCTGTTTTTTTTAAAACAGTTCTTTAAAAAGATCTCCTGTTTAGAAATCAGCCCCATGTTGTTAGATTTAACTTTTTTTAAATAATTCTTTCTTAAATAATTCTCTAACAGACGGAAACTTTGACCGGACATGCCTTCAAGTTGGATTCTTCCCCCTCCCTCCCCCAAATATCTTTTTATAAAAAATAAAAAAATAAACTAATAATCCGGTTATTCTGCATGCCTTGAGTCTGAGGTTAGTGCCTGAAATATAGCTTTCGTTGCTGCTGGCGCCACATAAACAGTACAATAACAAATTATTTTGCAAAATTGGTCAAAATTCATAGGCAGGCATTTTTGTCAAATTTCTTGGCAAAAAAAATCATGGTCAAAATCTTAGGATATTTTAAGCCTTTTTTTACTACAAATGACTTAATTTCCATTCTTTAATAATCAAAAATAAATATATAAATAAAATATTATTGTGTATATAAGTTTTTTATTTTTAGTTGTTTGGTTTATTTTGAATTTGTTAAGAACTATTTTTTTGAACTCAGAAAAAATTATTTTTTGGTTCTAAGGATCCCTGTTATTTTTTAATTTTTAATTTACTCCCCCCCCCATTCCCCCTTAAAAATTCTTTAAATTCCAATTACATATATGTATTTTCCCATATAAAGTAAATTGGTTCACATTTTTCATGTCCTTGACAAATAATTCTTTTAATCTGTTTTGAGTATGATCTTTAAAATAAATTTTGGTATTTTGGATATTTCAGTTTCCGTTTTTCAAATTTTTCCAAAAGAAAAAAAAAGTATGAGATTAATAAGTTTTACTTTATTTTATTTATAATCTTGTAGGGTGTGGCAGGAAGTGCTGGGAGTGCTGGGCAACCTGGTCATGATGGGATGCAGGGGGATGAAGGTCCCCCTGGCCTACCTGGGATGCCAGGAGAACTTGTAAGACATTTTTCCCCATAAAAAAAATTTCCTTGAAGAATCTGACATTTAGAATGGGATACTTTTCCATTTTCTTTAGGGACCGCGAGGATTTCCTGGTGCAAGAGGATTTCCTGGCTTGCCAGGACCTCCGGTGAGTATTTCATAAAAAAAGAAAAGACTGAATTTACTGGGCAAACTTTGGGGAAATTTTTAGCAAGAAAAAGTATTGATTGCTTTGTAGGGTATACCAGGATCCGAAGGACCTTCTGGACCTAAAGGAAATATGGTGAGCCCTTATTTTTTTTTTAAATTTAGGTTGATTTAAAATAAAAAATTCGGACTTGAGCGTATTACTTTACTCTGCATTAGGGATCTCCCGGTCAAGCAGGGCCACCAGGACAAGCTGGTCCAACTGGTCCACTGGTAAATATTTTACCAAGAGATTCCAATTATTTTATCAACTTTTACTTTTCTCAAGCAAAATTTTTAATCAAGTGAAGTTTTTTCTCAACTTATTCACATAATTTAGGGACCTCCCGGAGCACAAGGCCTCACAGGACCACCTGGACCTCAAGGGGCTAGGGGAAAACCTGGGCTATCAGGACTACCGGGTGCCGACGGATTACCGGTAAAATCCTTTGTTTTTATCTATTTTTAAGTTGCTATGACGTAATCCAATAAAGCGAGTTCTTTGTGAAATTGCCAAAAAAATTTAGTGGATGGAAATTGTTGTGTAATTCATAAACGCTTCTTTTACTGCACAATTGTTTTGTGTAAATATAGCTAGTCTTAACTTTTATTGGTACAATAAGACAGGAATTTTTTTTGAAAATTTGACTGGTCAGGAACATTTGGAATTGAATTTTCTTGGGGAATGGGGGGGGGGTCTGTGAATATCTCTCTCATAGTTTTTTTGTACAAGAATTTGGGGGAGGGGGGGGGGGAATATGCAAGTGATTTATGCCATTGTCTTGTAGGACATTTCGATAGACACAAACAATTTTATTTTGTTTGTAGGGACATCCAGGCAATCCTGGCACTCCTGGGAGCAAGGGTGACATTGGACAAACTGGTCCTCAGGGATCACTGGGATTTCCGGGGTCCCGCGGAGTGAAGGTGAGCGTTAATGGATGCATCTGGGTGCGGGTTTTGTGGTTTCGTTTGTCAAGATATGGTTTCACATTTGCAGATAATTTTGTCCTCAGGGTGATCAAGGAATTCGGGGGCCGTCGGGCGACAAGGGAGACAAGGTATGAAGTCATCGGATTTCTTCCATCGGATTTAGAAGATACACCGATTCGGTTCAAGATTTGGTGATTCTTTTAGGGTACTCAAGGTGTGGATGGAATGAAGGGTGACATTGGCCCAAAAGGAGAGCGGGGCACTGTTGGGCTTCACGGAACTGCTGGAATTGAAGGGCCCCAAGGTCCCAAAGGCTTCGAGGGCCCACGAGGCGAGACTGGACCGGCTGGACCACCAGGGGAAAAAGTCAGTGAAATACTTTGTTTTCTAAAAATGTGAAGTACATAAACGAAGCTCACTGTCCAATTCAGGAGAATTATTTTGTAAATATTTTAGCATTAATGCATTTCTTTTAGGGTTCAACTGCTTTGTCAAGTGGCATTTACTCACTGACAGTAGGGTACTGAGTTGTATTGAAATGAATTAATAAATAAGAAAAAATGAGTTTTTTTCTTTCTTGTTTTGTTTTCCCGTTTTGAAGGAAAATAAGATGCGGGAGGGACCGCTAAATAAAGAATAAATAATTTCTTTAGAATAAGAAAAACATTTATAGAAGTTTTATTAAAATTTGTTATTATTTTTATTTCAGGGGAAGCTTGGAATTCCTGGATTTCCTGGATATCCTGGACCTAACGGTGCAAAGGTATGAAGAAATATATTGATTTTATTCCAGAAATTTTTTAGCACAGATATCTGAATAAAATTTTCTTGTTTATGAATTATGGCTCATTCATTTTTTTTCATAAAATATAAATTATTAAATATTTATTAATAAAAGTTTTAATTTGAGTTGTCTCTGCCTTCCGATTTTTCTTCTCTTAAGAACTGGGTTTTTTCTTTTTTCCTTCTTCCTTTTCTTCTTCTTCTGTTTCTATTTTTGTTTTAAATTTATTTTCTTCTTTTTTTGTATGAAATAGTTTGTGTAGATTTTAGTGCATTTCTGATCTTCAATAGAAATGTTGCAAGAGATTTTTCATTTTATTTATTTCACAAATAGAATTCTCTTAATTTATTTAAAACCTTTAAATTTGTTGTTTTGATGTTTTTTATTGATTACCAACTTTTTTACTTTCTTTTATTTTTTAATATACATGTATTTTGGTTTTATTTATTGATTGATTATTTTATAAATACATATATATTTATTTTTAATTAGGGTGATAAAGGTGATTCTGGAAGAACTGGCCAAAGAGGTCGGAAAGGTGAACGGGTAAGGGCTGTTTTTGCAAAGGAAAACCTTTTTTTAAAATTTTTAATCCTTTCTTTTTGTATATTTTAATTATAAAATACATATGCTGTTTTTTCAAATTTTGATGGTTTCTCTCTCCTTTCATAATAGGGCATTTCTGGGGCTGCAGGAGATAGAGGCGAACAAGGCCCCAGGGTCTGTGAAATCCTTATTAGTCTTCAAACCATTTAAGAATGAGCCAATTTATTTAAGTAAATGTAGAATTTCGAAATTTTAAACTTTTTAGGGTAATCGAGGTCCACGAGGACAACAAGGAAAACCTGGTCCAATTGGTGACAAGGGGGATACCGGTCAACCAGGACCTGCAGGATCTCTAGGAGAAAGAGGCCTTCAGGGACAGGAAGGACCCAGGGGATTTCCTGGACCAACAGGATCAGCGGTTTGAACATTTTATTAAAATAAATTTATCTGTTTGCAAAAATTTGCCAGATATTTATCAAGAGTTCATTTTTTCAGGGAAATCCAGGAAAGGATGGTGTCCCTGGACATCCTGGGGAAAGAGGCCCACCAGTAAGCACAAATTTTTTAAAAAAGTTTTTAAACAAAAAAAATTGTTTGATGCCTTACTAATATTTTTGCCTTTTGATTGTAGGGGGAGCCAGGTGCAATTGGACCAACTGGATCACAGGGTGTCATTGGGCCACCGGTAAATCATTTTTTCCTTGAACGTTTTTTCATTTAACTTAAAAATTCTTTCACAGCTTTTTTTTTTTTGCAAAATTTCCAAAAATTGCGGTTTTAATGATTTTCAGGGTCCGATTGGAGATGCTGGACCAATAGGAGAACCTGGAACGCAAGGGCAAGCTGTAAGTGGATTCTCACTAAATCACCTTTTTAAATTATTATTATGAGTGGTATTGTAAATTTGTTTATCTTAGGGATTACCTGGCGAGCCTGGACGTCCTGGCGAAAGTGGAAAAGAGGGTGCTATGGTGAGTTGAAATTTCATGATAGTCTTTGTAAAGACGGACAAATGTTTTAATAGAGAGATTGCGATTTCAAAAAACGCGTTTTTACGAATTGTCATAAAATTGTAAATATTCTTTTAGGAAAAAAAATACTTGGGAAACCTACCTCAAAATCTGTCAAGGTAGGTTTCCCAACAATTATATTTTTTTGAGACAAATATTTACACTTTTATGAGAATTCGTAGAAATACGTTTTTTGAAATCGCAATCTCCCTAATGTTTTATTTACTTATTATCTCTTTTTTTTTTGCTGTAGGGTCCACCTGGTCCAAGTGGGAACAATGGGCCACCAGGAACGCCTGGATTACCTGGGTTTCCCGGGGAGCGAGGCCTTCCAGGAACACCAGTAAGTGATCTGTTTTACTATTTAATTATAACTTAAATTTTACTTTCACAGTAAATAATTCCATTACTTTTCCAAATTTCCTTATTTTCCGATCTATTTGAATACATTTTCCTTATTTTCACTACTGATTTTTAGTTCCCCATTTTACTAGCTTTCTGAGAATACCTTCGATGAATTTTATTACTATTTTAGGGTTCTCAAGGTCTTAAGGGGGAAATGGGTCCTCAAGGCTCATCTGGACCACCTGTAAGTTTATATTTATTAGTTATATTAAAATCATAATATTTTAAATTAAATATCATGCTTATAATTACTGATTATTTATTTAAAATTCTAGGGTGACAAAGGAGCCACTGGTCTACCTGGGTCGGAGGGTCCTCCAGGGCCGGAGGGGCGAAGTGGTGCCCCTGGTGGATCTGGGCCTTCTGGAGCTAAAGGGGATCGGGTAAAGTCCGGAATTTTTCATTTTATAATTAATTTAGCATATTTCTGTTTATTGATTTTTTGTTCTAAAAATATTTATTGTTAATATAATTTTTTAGGGGGATTCTGGTCTTCCTGGTCCAACTGGACGAGATGGCATGCCTGGCTCTAGGGTATTATTTTAGGATTTTTATTTTTTTTAATTTTAATGGAATAATAAATTATTGTTTAATTTATAGGGTCTTCCTGGTCCTGCTGGCCCTGTAGGGCCTCCTGGAGAAGATGGGGATAAGGTCAGTATTTCTATTTTTTTAAAATAATATAATAAAAAAAGTTAAAATAGAAACTGCAAGAGCACTTCGAAAGGATATGTTGGGGAAAATGTTTTGTTTTCTGATTTTATTATTGTTGTCATTTTTTTATCTTTATTGTCATTTAATACTAAGAATAATTTTTGATACAAAAGTGGTTTTATTTATTATTATTATTTTTATTTATTTACTTTATTATTATCATGGACTATACTTATCTTCATTATATCAATGAATTTATTCTGATTTTGGATATGAGTTCCTGATGTCCAAGCTGTATTCAAGCCGATTTTTTGCTTTCCCCCGACCCATTTCTGGGGCAAAGGTCAAATGCATTTCTCTTCGTAACTACCGCACCAATCTCCGATCCGATATCAGATCTCCGTTTCTCATGCCCCAAATAGATCCATGTGCATTGTATGACTCCTAACTTGAGTCAGAGGTCTAGGGCTTCTGCTTTTAGGTTATTTAAAAATATTTTTTTCGTTCAAACATTTCATATTTCTTGCCGAATTTAGGGAGAAGCTGGATTGCCCGGCGAAAAGGGATTCAAAGGAGCAAGAGGAGAAGCGGCAAGTTTTTCCAAATTATGCAATTTTTTTACATTTTTCTGGGAAAGATTGAGTTTGAAAAATATTGAGTTTGAAAAATGTGATTTTAGGGCACATCGGGACCACCCGGAAATCAAGGACCCAGGGGAGAACCAGGAGCCCCTGTATGTAATTCTTAGGCAAATTTTTTTTACAAAAAATAATTTCACTTGACCACAGTTTCTCCCGAATTTAAATGTGTAGGGGCTCGAAGGTGAGAGGGGAGAGAGAGGACCTCAAGGAATTGGAGGCCAAAAGGGAGAAGATGGACCAATTGGTGTGCCTGGAGCTGCTGGAAAACCTGGCCTTCAAGTAAAATTTTCGGAGTTTTCTTTTCTTTTTTTCAAGAAAAGTATGAAACAAAATCAACTAAACGTTTTTTATTATTTTAGGGATTACCAGGAGTGAGGGGACCCAAAGGAGAAGTTGGCGATCTTGGGATGAAGGGGCCCATTGGCCCTGCTGGACCTCCTGGGGAAGTCGGAAGCCCCGGATCAAAGGGTGGCGAAGGCATTCAGGGCCCACCTGGCCCAGAAGGACAGCAGGGAGAAAAGGGAGAACAAGGACTTCCGGGACCTGTTGGTGTTCCGGGAAAAGATGGTGCTCATGTATGTCTACTCAACGCTGTACCCTACAGTCTGCAATTCAGTGACTTTTAGCCGTATAAGTGACTTCTCATTTTGTAGGGTGCTCGTGGGCCAGCTGGTCCAAAAGGCGAGGAAGGCAAAACGGGGCTGCAAGGCTCCCCTGGATCAAGAGGTCCTCCTGGTATTGAAGGGGCAAAGGGACCCCCTGGCCCACAGGGATTTCCCGGCCCTCAGGGTGAACAAGGATTGGCGGGGATGAAGGTATGCCTGTCTATAACTTTTATCGAAATTCTCATAATTATAATTTCTATATTCTTATATATTTATTCATTTTGGACCCTCATCTGAATATAGTTTTTTTCCTAAAATTTCTTATTTATTTTTCATTAGGGTGAAATTGGAAAAGATGGAGATGATGGAACTCCCGGGGAGCCTGGACTCGTGGTAGGATTATTTTTTCAGCTGGATTCTGAAAATAGCCATTTGAACATTGAATAGCATTTGAGAAATTTTAGGGTCCTCCCGGAGAAGCCGGAAAAATGGGTCTTCCGGGATCACCTGGAAAACAGGGACAAACGGGACCAGCTGGAAGACAAGGCAGGGATCTTTCTAAATAAGGAGAAAAAAAACCATTCCGTTTAATGATTATGAATTATAAACATCTTTGGATTTTAGGCAGCACGGGCCTGCCTGGTGATAAAGGAGATATGGGTGGACCTGGACTACCAGGGCCTCAGGGACCGATAGGACCTGCGGTAATATTTTTGGAGAGTTAAAGGGGAACTCTTATTCATTTTTTTTTTATTTTAAAATTTTTTTAATTCTTTTCCTTTTATTTCTTTCATTATTTTTTAAAAATTTATGTGAATTAATAATCTTTTCTAGGGAATTCCAGGTCCTGCTGGACCACCCGGTCTACGTGGCCGAGCTGGGCCTGCTGTAAGTTGACCGTTTGTATAATGTACTGATCATTATATATTTTAATTGCTCATTTTTTTATTTTATATTTTAGGGGGATGTTGGTGCTCCTGGAGCCGCTGGAAAGCCGGGACAAGCAGGTGCTGTGGTAAGTAAATGCCAGTTTTGATATTCGCGATGTTCCCCTTTAATATTTGACAAAATATTTGAGATATTCCCATTTAATATCTGACTTTTAAGATGATAACTTTTATTTTTTTTTTTCGTTTGAGACTATCCGTATTTATTTATATTGGAGATTATTCATTTTTTTTTCTTTTTTTTTTGCATTTGAGATGATCCTCTTTAATTTTTTTCTTTTATGTTTGAGAGGATCTCCATTATGTTTTTGTAATGTGAGAGATCGTCTCCTTAAATAGGATTTATATTTTGGTTGATTTTCTTTGATTTTTTTTACATTTGAGATATTTCCCTTTAATATTTAAACATTTTTTACAGGGACCAGCAGGTGATAAAGGAGAAAAGGGAATGACAGGTCGAAGAGGACCAAAGGTCAATAACACCATTTATTTTTTATATTGAAGATGCTTTATTTTATTTTTCAGTATTTATTGATATATTTATAGTTTTAAAAATTTGTTTATTTATTTTATTTTTCCCAGGGCCATCGAGGGGAAATGGGGCTTGGTGGCCAAGTCGGGGAGCAGGGCGAGAAAGGGGAGAGGGGCATGAAAGGAGAACAGGGTCCTCAGGGACCAAAAGGAGATTTGGTACGACTTATTTTCTCTGAATTTTTATTCCTGAAGTCAGTTTATAAAAGTAAATTTTTTAGGGAATTCCGGGTCCCGTGGGTCACAAGGGCAATGATGGACCAACTGGACTTCCTGTAAGTTTGATTGATTGTCGGTAAGAGTGAGTCTTCATGTGATGATGTGGGAACTTTATGTCCAGACATAGGATCTAATTTGCAAATGTGTATAATTATTTTCCAGGGTTTGGAAGGCCCCACTGGTCCTAAGGGAACACAGGTAGATAAGGGAATTTTTCACAAGCTATGCTGATTTTTAATAATAGTAGTAACTCTTAATTTATTTCCGTAGGGTACTGCAGGGAAAAAAGGAGACATCGGACCAGCGGTAAGGGTTTTTTCATGACTGTTGAATAATATAGGTAGAGTGACTGCCAACTCCTGAAATTGTTTAATTACCCTGACATTATTTTCAACG
>JAQFXX010000080.1:0-11663 GCA_034693985.1 Nemasoma varicorne
AAGTTTTTCAAGAGGTAGAACTCAATTTTCATTCCATAAAATTTAACCAAACTTTAATGCCATTGGGTTGGGGTAATCAATGAGTAATTTTTAATTTTACTTTTTCTGAAAAATGTCTATGGAGAATTTCGACAATTTCTGGTCTGGAAAAGCCATTTTTTTAATCCTGCCAAATTTGGTTGAATTTTGACTGTCAAAGGAGCTAGCATTTAAAGAGAATAGAGCATTCTTGGTTCATGCAAAAAAATAACGTCTGTTTTGCCGATTCGAAATGAGAGATTTGAGAATGCAGGACTTACCTTGACAGTAAGGGCTTTATTATCTTTCTTAAGCAGCTGCAAGCTGTTGACCCTCTCCCTCGATGCCTCCACCTTGTGGTGCAAATGGAGATTCTCTGCATGAAGCCGATTTTCTAGCTCCCTCTGGTAAAATAACAGGGATTTTTTTTAAAAAACTCCCTCTATCTTTAATAAGATTTGTCTTGGACTCGACCTCTGACCTTTTCCTTCAGTTCTGCCTTTGCCTTATCCAGCGCCTCCTGGAGATTGTCCTTGTCCCTCTGTGTCTGTTCCATCACCCTCTGTTGTTTGAGGAGCAACCCGATTTTAGCCTCAGCATCGACCAGCCTTTTCCTCAGTGCGTTGGTCTCTTCCGCTCTTCTCGCCGCTTTGTCCATTGCAACAGACTGTAATTTCTCAGCATTCCACAGATGGCGCTTTAGGTTTTCGTTCTCGTCCTGAAGATGTGCCACGTGAAGATCCATGTCCTTCAAACGACCTTTGAGCTGTAAAAGGTCGTGACCCATGTCTTGCTGGATCAAATGGGGATCCGCAGAATCAAGCTGACCAATCATCGTGCAGTCGCTTAACTCTTCCAAATACTCAACTCCCTTAAAAAACAAGATTTCTTTATTTACCATATTATTCAATTCAATTCAACTCACTGCACTACAATTGGTAAAGAAATTCTAGCTATTTTAGCTATTTGTTTAGGGAAGGGGTTGAGATGATCAAGAATCTAGTTGAGCTGAATTTGCATTTTAAATCCCCCATTATATAATTTAAAGAGGAGAAGATTCTTTTGAATCTTCTTTTGAAGATATCATTTGAAATTATCACCTACTTCCTGGTCATCTTAACATGGAATGGTCATAAGGAGGACTGCTTATTAAGGATTTACTTGATTTTTTTCCTTCAGGTTACTTGCCATTTAATGGTTCTCACTCAAATGCTGAGGTCAAATTTTTCTCATTTTGTCCTGTCTCATTGCCATTTTTTATTTTCCATGAAATTTTTGAAATCCCCTGACATTTTTGATTTTCCTTCACATTTTTGCTATTTCCTGAGTCAGATTTCCTGACTTCCCCTGTCTCTTTGCAAATTTTTTTATTTTTCCGGACATTTTTGCTAATTTTTTTTATTTTCTCTGCCAATTTTTTTTATTTTGCCGGATCTTTTAGCAAATTCCCTCCCCCCCCCCTGATGTTTTTGTCAATTTTCTCTGACATTTTAGCCGTTCCCGGACTTTCTTAGTTGGGAATCCTGCTCTTAATCCTGCTCTTATTTAACATGATTTTCTCCAGACATAGCCACATTTATCAGTGTAGAAATTTTTCTATTTGATTTCCTAGATTGCTTTCGAAATTTCGAACCTGAAGTTTTTGATCTATTAGGTTTGTCCAAATTTCAAATTGAAAACTTACCTCATCGGCATCACAATCCAACATGGCTGGCTGAGAAGCGGACATGTTGTCTTCTATACACCTGACCCCTGAAATAGTAAAGTATAAATTAAATGCAAATCGGCATTATTTCATATCAGCGCCTCTGGTAGAATTCCTTGGCAGATTTTACAAAAAAAAAAAAAAAAAAAAAAAAAATAGAAAAGCAAAAAAATATAGAAATATGAATATCACAAAATGGTCCACGTACCACTTTCCCCATGTCGCTCAGCCGACAAATTTGTTCGAGTTGCAAATGTTGCCGGACACGATCCAAAAACAATCTATAAAAAAATGGAAATTTGTTTAAACAGCTGTCGAAAATGCACAATATACCTTCATCCACAAAGCCAATAGTAATATATTATTCATCAAATGAAAATAAAGCTAAAAATGAGAGGAAAATAACTGTTCTACCTTCTACAGTCTATACCACATTGACATGTCCTAAATTCGAGCAGTCAAGTGCTTGAATTTGAATTTTAATCGTTTTTCAGCTCGCTTTGGGGACATCTCAAAGTGGTATAGACTGTAGATATTGTTTTTTTAAAGATAACTATGCAACATGTATCACTAACTGTGTCCTTATTTTTAAATTTGAAAAGTTGGAGAAAGTAATTGCAAACAGAAACTTTCTCTTGTTAGGGCAATTTCAAATTTTCATTCTCTTCTTTTCTTGACAGGAAAATAATGCCTTCCAACATTTTGTTAAAGACAAAATATAACACGTTGTATGAGACAATTTTAAAGTTTTTAAAGAACTACAGTAGAACTAAATTTTCTATATTTTCTTGAACCAAAATATTTACGAGAAATTTTTAATTTTTTACGGAAAAGTCTTTTGGAGATTTGGAAATAAATTCTAGCTTGAAAAATGTGGTGCACGCATTTTTTTTATTTCCTGACAAGGATGACTAAAGGAATTTCTTGTTGGTTTTCAGTGCCTCTGGGGGCAGATCAACTAATTGCTGCTGAAGATGGCAGCACAATAGATATGATAATAACGTTTGCTCCCAACTATCGGTATGTAGTGCACTTTCCATTGGTATTCCACTCTAGATAACTTTAAAAATGGCCAATTTGCTCTGAATTTGTAGACTCCACCATGTTTTTTATTGATTAGGCAAGTGGAAGGCCAACAATAAAGCGGAAAAGCACCCCCTGGTGAGTATCGATTATTGGTAAGTCAACAAAAGGTGGGACAGACAACAATTATGGAACACGCAAATATAACTCACATTTTCAAGGTGGGGAAAATCTATGAAAATAATAGAATTGATGCTAAATTTTTAGTTATTCACCTATTTAGCAAAATTTAGGAAAAAAACTTTCAAAGTTAACACCTGGATACACCTGGTTAACACCTGTTATTCCTAACAATTCTTAAATTTTCCACCTTTGTCTAAAAAATTTCCAAATTATATACTGAAAATGTAAGAATTTTCTTTTCTAGATTGCAGAAATTCATTACATAATAAAATTTTCCAAGTTTAATTTTTTTAAATTCCTTAAAACAAATAAAACTTTGTCTGAAATGGCAAAATGTTTCCTGAAATTTGCCAGCTTGTCATAAAATTTGTAACATTTTCAAATTTCACCTACATGGTTTTCAAATTATAGCCGGAAATTTTCCCTAAAAGCTTTTCAAATTATAGTCTGAAATTTCTAGGAATTTTCCAGATTACTGGAAACTTATTCCAAAATGAAATATTTCAATTTGTTCTAGGTTTTCTTAAATTTTTTCCTAAATTTACGAAACTATTTTTTTCCCCGCAAACCTTTAAGAATGGTCAATTTTCCCATTGAAAACCCGATTTTCTTTTTTGCTCATGAAGCAATGGACTACTACTACAATTTTAAAACATGGATCGTAATGAGTTGGGTGTGGCACTCCTGTCAACAAACATATGCCAGTAGACATTTATCTTTCCAAAATTTCATCTTTTCATAATTTATACTGATTAAGTCGTAAATATTAGGTATATTCCAATCTAGATATTAGGACTAATAATAGTAAAACATAAATTGGTTGCTAGGATACGCTCATTTGGAAAACAAATGCCAGGCCTCGAAATATATCCACAATGAAATAAATTAGGTAGAAATTAAAATTCATGGAAAATTTTGGTTACTTTTGCAAAAAAAACTTTTGGAAAATTTATGACTTTTGGCTGGAAATTCTTGCAAAATTTTAAATGGGAGAATTTTAGAAAATGACTACGAGATACAAATTAGCAAAACCCTGTTCAAACATTTCCGGTTAATAGTGCAAAATTTTAGAAAACATTGCAGTGGATGGAAAATCTTGCAAAATTTTGAATGGGAGAATTTTAGGACATGACTACGTGGTACGAATATCTTAAATTTGTAAAATTTGTGTTTAACAAATTTCAGTTTGTGCAAAATTTAAGAAATTTTGGAAATGGTAAATTTCAGTCCCCTAAGATTTTAGGATTGAAAAGTTTAAAACATATAAATAAATAAATATAATGTGATGCTTAGTCTGAAATGTTGAGAATTAGGGATATTTTAAGACAAGTTTAAATTTCGAAGAATTGAAGACTTCAGAATTTTACGAAATTCTTAGATATGTTTAAGGAAATATACCGAAAATTCATAAGAAGATATCCGCAAAATTTCTATAATTTTAGGATATGATGCAACTAGGAATTCCTACGACAAACTAGTGGTTTTTTTTTTAAAAAATCTAAATATTTAAAATTTCAGATAAATTTTAAAGAATTTTAAGGATAACTGAACATTTTTCAATACCTCATGAAGCTGTTGTACTCTGGATTCCAATTGTCCTAAGGCTGGACCGCAGACTGGATGACAACCGGGACAAACCTGGAAACATCGATAGGTTATGGTCACTTGCTCCGACAACATTTTAACAAAAACTTAAATTTTTTTTAAAATTAGTGAAAAAATCAGCAAATTCAGAGAGATATCCTCATCGGATGAAAGTTGGATTAAAACTGGGTTGAATTAAGAAATCAGGAATGTTGCCACCAGAGGGAACAAACATAGCGGATCAATAGAAAACCTACGTGTGCAATTAGAGCAGCGGAACACGCAAGAATTTAGAAGCTGGTTTTTTATAACCTGAGAGTTCTCTTCAATAGACAACACATTAATAGTTAATGGAAGGGAACTCTAAGCTTTAAAAAAATAAGGGAGGGAAAGGCGTACTCACTCTAATGCAGGCGAGAACATCCTTTAAATGTTCTTTCGTCAGTTCAAGTCCCACTTCACGACCATTTAATTTCTGGAAAAGAATTTATAAATAATCATTAAGTTCTCCGAGATTTCACAAAAAATCCTCTAGAATTTCACAAAAATTACTGAATCTTGCGTGACTTAAATCCACATAAATTTCTAAATTTGGATAAAAAATCCGAAGGTGTCTTCCCAAATTCCTGGCAAATTCTGAGATTTCCAAAATTTTTACTTAAATACCTGATTTTTAGGGTACCCCAGTGGCGGAATCCACCGTAACCTCAAAATTTTCTTCATTATTTCAACCTCCTTCCTATATTTAAAATTTTACCAAATATCCTGGCTATTCTTAAAATTTTACCAAATTCATTGCCTATCCTTAAAGTTTTACCAAATTTCCTGCTTGCCTATTCTTAAAATTTTACCAAATTTATTGTCTATCCTCAAAATTTGACAAAGTTTATTGCATATCCTTAAAATTTTACCGAATTTCCTGTCTATTATTAAATTTTGCCAAATTCACTATCTATCCTTAAAGTTTTACCAAATTTGCTGCCTGTATTGAAAATCCGTAAAAGTTTTACTAAATTTCCTGCCTTAATTAAATCCTTGAACGTTTCATCAAATTTCTTGCCTATATTTAAAATTGTACTAAATCTCCTGCTTATCCTTAAAATCTGACAAAATTTCCTGTGTATCCTTAAAATTAAACAAGGCTAACCGCAAGCTAGCAACTACTAGCGGACTATTCTAAAAGTTTTGATATGTTTCCACCATAAGGTGGAAACGAAAATTTTAAGCGTGTTTCATGAAATGAGCATGAATTTGTTGCATTTCCAATCTGTCCATTCCATCATATAAAATTTAAAATTTTATTTTGCCAAATATTTCATTTGTAAAAAACAACCTGAAAGTGCCCTATTTTGAAGTTTGATTTCCCCTGAGGGTTCATAAAAGGACAGGGGCCCCAACATATTGGTCAGTTGTAGTATTATGCTAGGGCATTCTAAATCTGAAAACAGAATGTTGCTATCTTTCACCAACCCCTTTAAATCCTTAACACGACATCGGAAGGGACATGGGCCCCCTTGAAGGCCAATGAAAGGACAGGGACCCCAACATTTGGTCAGTTCTAGTATTATGCTAGGGCATTCCAAATCCGAAAATCAGAATGTTGCTATCTGTCATCAAACGCTTTAAATCCTGGACACAACGACAGAAACGACATGGGCCCCCTGAAGTTTGGTCTCTCCCGAGGGCTCCTAAAATGGCAGAGACCCCAAACTTTGGGCAGCGTGTGTAATATGTTAGGGGATTCCACATCTGGAAATAAATATCCATATCTGCCACCAAAAACTTGACATATGGAAAGCTGCCCCTGAAAGTTAGCAGTGCCCCCTTTGAAGTTTCGTCTCCCCCGGGGGTTCATGAAATGGCAGGGACCCCAAAATTTGGTCAGTTCTAGTATTATGCTACTAAGGGCATTCAACGTCTTGAAACGGAATATTGCTATCTGCCACTAAACTCTCACAATCTGGAGCACGACATGAAATGCAGACAGACGGACGGATTTATCAAACACTAAAGCGGTTTTTTATTTCAAGAAACACTCTAAAAAACACTCCCTATCCTTAAAGTTTTACCAGATTTGCTGTCAATATTTAAAATTATACTAAATCTCCTGCCTACCAATAAAATTTTACCAAATTTCCAAAAACTTCAGGCTTTCCCTAGATTTCTTATGATCAGAACATTTTTGAAACTCCAGGACTTCCCCAAACTTAATTCCTTAAAAAAAATCATTCAGTAATTTTACAAACCTGTAATTCGGCCATCATTTGCTCCACCTCCCATCTTCCAAAGCTGCTCCCACTTCCAGCTCCTCCCTCTCCATCCATTGGTCGTTTCATCTTTAACTCCTCCCTCAGCTTCTCTATTGTGTCCAATAGAGATTGTTCCCTGGCGGCCAATATGGCGTCCGCATTCCTCAGTGTCTCTTTAAGCGCAAACTCTGCTTCCTCCAGCTGAGCCACTCTCTCTTTAAGCCCCTCCCTCTCAGGTTGTTGCTCTGCCTCCTTCAGCCTCTTCTTTAGCTCCACCTCCCGCACCTGGCTTTCATACAGTTTTTCCTTGAGCAATGCTTCCGCCGACTCCGCCTCCATGAGCTGTTCCACCAATAGCTGTTTATCTTCACCTCCTGGGCGTGGCTTGACGTTAGCCTTGAGCGCCTGATTGGTCCATTTCTCATTCTGTTCCATCCTCTTTATCTTGCTTCTCAGCTGCACCTCCGCCCTCTCCATCTCCTCCAATCGTTCTTGGTAATCTGCCACCATTCGGTCGGCCTCCTCCAGCGTCTGTCTGTAAGCCGCCTCCTTTTTTTCCAATTGGTCGATTCGGAGATTAAACTTAGACTCCGCCTCCACCAGTTCCTTGACCTTTTTTACGAGGATTTCTTCTTCCGATTCGATGAGAGAAATCTCTGGGGAATCCTATTTTGGAGTAGAAAAATTAAGTCACGCCCCTTAATCATTAATCCACCGTTTATCTACAGTTATCCCCAAAACTTACCAGGGAAGTGCTCAAATCCACTTCTGCCTTCAGCGCCCCCAAGCACCTTTCCATCCCCTGGATGATCTTTTTCTGTTTCCTGTCCATCCTTTTCATTTCCTCGTATTTCTCCTTTAATTCTTCGTCTCCGCCTCCACACTGCCCCTCCCCCTCATAGACCACCTCCTCCCTTCTCTCTTCCAATAATTCTCGGCACCGCCTCTCAAGTTCCTCGACCGTCCTTTGTCCCTCCTCTAACTTTGTTGCCAAATCGTATCGCTCTGCTTCAAACACGCCCCTTTGCTCCTCCCAGTCAGCCATCTTGTTGGCAAAAAGCGCTTCGTATTCCTTCCTGCGTTTTAATTCTCTCTCCTGAAATTTAAATCAATTCAACTCAATATCCTACATTCAGCAAATCAAATGCCATTTGATAGGGGGAGGAGTTTATAGATTAGAGATATTTTTATGAATTAAGGATAAGTTTCTGCATTAAAAATATGTTTATGGTTTCAGAATATGTTTATTGTTTAGGGATAAGTTTATGGGATAGGGATAAGGTCATGGATTAGAGATTAGAGAAATCCTTATAGATAATCACCTGGATGGCCTCTATCCTCTTCTCTAGCCTATAGACACACTCGTCCTTCTCGCACTTGAGTGCATCTAGCCTCATCACATACTCTGCCTCCTTATTAGCCGCCTCCTGAGTTCTCCTAGCCAATAGTTCACTCAGTCCCTTTTCTTGCTCCTCCTTCTTGGTTCCACCTTCTATCTCCTCCTCCTTGGTTCTGCCTTCGCTTCCTTTGCTCCTCCCCATTTCCTCACATTCCCTGACTTCCATTTCCAGGCAGATGTCCGTGCTGGTAGACGCATCCTGGAACCGGGATGCCCTTAAATCCAGGAACCGCTTAGCCTGTTTCTGCAGTGTGTCCAATTCAACTAGAACTGTGTTCTCGCAATTAACACTAGGGTTCATTTTGTCGCCGTCGTTGCCAATTTCGATTGGCCACGGTTCGAGTCCATTCGGTTCGTTAGTTTCGATATTTTTAGAAAATTCGCGTTCCGGAACCTTGAAATTAGGAAAAATTCTGGAAAGTGTCGCAAATTCTGAGGGCTGGAAAACGGTAAAAATTTTAAGGATTAGAAACTGAAAAACTGAGCAGCAAAATCTGGGTTATTTTCTTAAAATAAAAGTAAAATTCAGAAAATTCTGAAGGCTGATAACAGGAAAATAAGAGAAAAATCCGGAAAATATGCCTAAAAAAGAATAGAATGAAATCTAAGAAATCTTAAGAAGGAAAAGCAGAATGGTACCTCCGTCATGATACAGCGAGACGAAAAATCTTCGCTGGAAAATTCTTTGACGAGCTAAGAAAAAAGAACATAAATTTCCATCAAACCTCTAGAGCTAGCAAAATCTCCCTACCGGAATTTCAGCCGAAAATTTCCGTGCCTTTTGATAAAATCCGAGAAGCGCAAAAGACTGCGCAACAGAAAGCTTCCGGTCACACTTTCCCAAAATTTCTGACGAATTCTTGGGAATTTCTAAGACTATTTCTATCACAGGGGAGCCAGGAGAGGGAGCATCAGGGCCGACACTCACATCCTGGAATTGCTTCTCATTCTGAAAATAGAAATTTATCAGAAACCACTTTTTTTCCAAACTTTAGCCCGAAGGCGGAGATTCTACTGACTTGCCACTGAGTGGCCAATGCAACAAAAACACGTGCACAATTTGCATTAGTCAAATTTTAGAACATGTGCATACATTTCTGGGATCTGAAATATTCCGAGAAATTTCTGTATATAATTTGGAAAGATTTTATGTGAAATTGAAAAATTGAAATTTCCATTCAAGTCAGCCAATTTCAGGAAATATTGTGCCTTTTCAGACAAATTTATTTTTTTAAGGAGTTTTGGGAAAAAAAATTTAACTTAGGAAATTTAACTTTGGAATAATTTTTTGGAATCTGAAAAATTTTGTGAAATTCTGCTATATAAGTTTAAAAGATTTTGGTTGAAATATTAATCAAATTTCATTGGTGGCGGGTCAATAGCGACTACGTTAAGTTAGTTATTAATTCAGCTAATTTAGTTAATAAGTTTGAAGTGGCGCAAACCAGTCTAGACTCTTTAGGGAATAAAATACCTAATGGGTGGGACTATGGCTAATATCCGCAGCCATTAAAGAATTAGGCCAAAATACTAGACTAAAGCCGAGCTGCCAATAAGATTAAGCAGATTTTTAAACTTCTGCAATTCAATTTTTAACCAATGAAACGTTTTCTTACTTTTGTCTCGGCTCCGCCCTCTTCGAGTTCCAGAACTCGAAATTCCAGTAATTCCAATTGTTCCCTAGCCTCGTGAAGTTCAGCATTCAAACGAATTTTCTGCTCTTCCAATTTGCGGATCTGTATGGGAAATTCGTAAAATTTGTCGAATTTTTGAGAAATCCGTCCAACCATCTGCAATCAAAGCTCTATTGTGCTGGCATGTATTCTCTAATTTCATCTCGAGAATTCAAAAAAATTCAAAAATTCAGCGAAAATTTTAAAATTGCTGACAAAGACTTGGGAGAATGACGTACACCTTGCGAGAGAATCTCCAAAAACTAAAATCACAAAAAAATCTTCCAAATCTTTGTAAATCAAAAAAAAGTTCGCAAAAATTGAAGAAATTTTAGAATATTTTAGAAATTTATTATAAAGGGTTGGTCTTGATGGAAAGTATGAAAGTCAAGCAACTGAGGCTATATGGCCATATCGAGAGGAGTGGGAGGGAAGAAAAGAGGTAGGAGACAGTAAGAAGGGAGGGAAGAAGAAAGAAGAGAGGATGGAGACAGTATTGTGGGAGGGAATAAAGTCCTGGCCGTCTTTTTTAAGGTACTGTTATGGCATTTGCCTGGTTATCACTTCGGAAAACCACAAAAACACAAAATCGGGACAGCCAACCTTGGGAATCGAACCAAAGTCTCCCCACTGCCAGGCAGTAAACCCATACGAATGGCTAATTTGGTCAAATTTTCTTGTTAAAAGTGGACCATTCTTCAAATTTGATAAAAAACAAGAAAGAAGTGCGCAAGATTATCTCACCTGAGCAAGTAAAGTTTTGTTGTTTTTCACGAGTTTCTCCTTCTCAGCCGACCAATAAGAATCCTAGAAGAAAACAAAAACAACGAGAGAAGTTCAAAAATCCACCAGATATAGCCACAAAAAGCCAACTAGTTGCACAATATCCGTGACATTAAATCAGACCTGAGGAAAATGGAATGTGAAATATATTATGGGGAGCGAGCCACACCTTGAACCGAGAAAAGCAAGTAATGCGCAGTGCGTCCACACCCACAATCAACCGAGGAAATAAAATATGCAGAAACAAAACTAGATTTCACAGGGTGGACCAAAACAAGAAACCAAATGAAGGGGAGGGACAGAAATTAAAACGGGTTGTGAGGAAATGGAAAATACAGATGGACAAGTAGACGGACAACAGACCAAAACCGTGGGAAAAAATGGGAAATTATGGCCGCTTACAATCAAAGCCAAGGCTTAATTTCAATGCTAAAATCTGGGAAAAGATAAGAGACTAGAGAACTGTATAATTGATGGTATTCAATTAAATTCAGTACCCTACAGTCAGTGAGAAAATGCAATTTGTTAGAATTCCATAAATCTTGTGAATTTAATTCACATAAGTACCCTACAGTCACCGAGCAAATGCCATTTTGTAGGGGAGGGAAGAAATTCCCATGTCATTAGTGACTTTAAACATCATTGTTAAATTGAATTCCTAACAAATTTTCACTATCACCAGGAAGACTAGCTATTTCATCGTTTAATAGCGTGTAAAAAGAAGGACCGATAGTAAGTATACGCTTTAGCACTGAGCTCAGTCAGGGGGCTGCAATGAACCGGTTTACTTCTACTGTGATTATTAGGTAACTAAATTAGCATTTGATTAATAGGTAAATTAAGTCTGTGAAACAATCCAGGGCATAATTTCTCCGGATATTGGGAAACTAAATTAGCATTATTTGGTAAATTAAGTCTATCAAACAACACGGCATAATTTCTTGGTTCAAACCCTTAAACAACCTCACTCTTAAAGGGGCAGTTCTTTAAAGGATTTGCTGAGTATTTTCAAAATCTGCAATATTTGAAGTTTGTAAAAATATATT
>JAQFXX010000081.1:0-11658 GCA_034693985.1 Nemasoma varicorne
TGTGATAAATAATAAAAAGTGTACGTGGTTAAGTTTTTTCGAGTATTGTCTAAAAAATCAAACTTAATATTTCAATCGGCTAGCATTATGTCTATGGGAGCGTTTTAATAGAAGCGGTGGAGACCCCTTAAATTCGTAGCCCCACTACAAGCTCTACTACAAGCCAATTAAACCAAAATTTATAATACCCTTGCTACGCTCGCAGTTGGACTTAGAAAAAAATTCGATGGGCCCTAAAACGACACCCGACCCGTGAAAGGGAATGTTAAAAACTGACTAACCATTGAATAAATTATTTTGATATATTCTGTAAGAAAACATTGGTTATAAGGAATACTCAAGAAAAATTGCAGTTTCTGTGTAATCTAATAAGTGGGGAAAAAAATCGCCCAAATTCTCGTATACCAAAAGAAGTAGTCTTAAAAAAATTAAATAATAATGCTAAACTTTGCTATTGTGTTATATTTTCAGAGGCCTTGCAATTTTTCCTTGTGAGACTTTTTTGGACCTTTGAAAGTGTTTGTGCACACAGCGTAACAATGTCTTCTAGCAGTCGTGTGAAGCGGTTGTTGCGCAAGATCGAAAATCTGAGAGGTTCGAAAGAGTAAAATTTTAGTTGCTGAATTTAAATTTGCTAAAGAATGAATTGTTCATCGTATAATAATGAAATTTTAGGTAATCCAAGTAAAAAACGCCGCATTAGTGGCAGCGATGCAGAATCCAGCAAATGTAAGTTTCAAGGAAGGTTTTAAAATTTTTTCACAGGTTTTGTATTTTTATTTTGTGATAAACCATTTGTATTTTTTTAGGTGGTTCCAATGTGTGGACTCCTAAATCTCTTGGGGATTTCCCGGTTGCTAATATATATAATAATACTTCCCGAAGCCCGCCTGCTGAAGTATGTCCCATCTTTACCAAATTTGTAATTTTTATTTATAATTGTTTGGATCAAGCTGTAGAAAACGTTTCATTTTTTTTTCCAGCTTTTTAGAAAGGATCTTATAAGTGCAATGAAATTACCGGATAATGAACCATTGTCCCCCGAAGATTATTGGTTTATTTCTGATTCGTGGAAACAAGAATGGGAGCGGGGAGTTCAGGTTCCTGTAAATCCTGAAGCCTTACCTATATCCTCAGTGAGGATCTTGAGGAAACGGAATAAGTCGGCAGACTTCAAACTGTGTGTGAAATTATCTGACTTTTTCAGATATTTTGCCAGCTTTTGTTAACAAAATAAATTATTTTTTTGATTTGTTAATTTCTCTTATATAGCCCCAAGAAATTGGTCCGTATCACTCATGACGATTTTTTCTCCAACGAGATACATCAAATGGTCAATGCACCGGTGCAGGCGGAAAAAGTTTGCCGTTATGATTTAGATGACTGCGATCTTCATTGGTTGATTGCTGCCAATGAACACAGACAAGGCTTTGGTAGGTTAAATATTTCTACCCAATTGTGTTAAATGCAACCAGAGGTGTCAATTGTCCTTACATGTGGTGTATATATATATTATTTTTTTAGGACAAGCACCAATTAAGGAGGCTTTAATGGAAAATGTAATGGAGGATTTGGAGACACAGGTATAGATTTGTAGCATTGCTTTTGAAGTTATTCCAATATTCCAAGGCATTTTAACCCTTTGGCAAATTGAAAATATCCGATTTAATTACCTCCTAATATTTCTGCTAATTATCATTGATTTAAGAGGGTTCTCTATAATATTTCCAATTGGAACCCATTCCCATGCCTGACACATTTTTTACTTTCTTTTTAAATCCCCACATTAATTTCAAAGCGGCTTATAAATCCTGTATGTTTTTTTTTTTTCCATGCTAAATCTCATAGACTAAAATTTTTCACGTTCTGACCAAACGCAATTTTCATTCCATCAAAATTATGGGGAAGCTATGGAGGCTTTGAAAAAATTTTATCTTCACAATTTTAGTGCAAATTTTTATGGTCTGTAACAGCCATTTTTGTTAATTTCACTATCTATCCACATTAAACATTTTTTTTTCTTTTTTGTTGTGTGTAGTGTTACGAAAATATGCAGGAATCCATTATTGCGGAGGCTGGTTTAGGAATTGAATATGATGAGGATGTCATATGTGATGTGTGCCGCTCTGTAAGTCATTTTAAGCTACACATTTATCTGTTTTATGCAATTTATTTAATTTCGCTATTTTGAATAGTCATCAGGATAAACATTTTGCTTTTGAATTTCTGATTTTGACGATTATTTTATAGATATAAATAATGTTATGTACAGTAAAAATGAGCAACGTGAACCCTTAATAGAAGTTTTTAAGAAAAAAACTTGGAAATCTATTAAGAATGGATAAATGTAATTTCCCAGTTTCGATCTCTCAGGATAAACGTTTTCTTACTATTTCGTGTTAAGTATCTGAGCTATTTAAAAGGTTTAAATTAACTTAACAAAAAAAGTAATTATCTGATAGTGGACCAGCAATGGAAATTCAGAGGGAAAAATAACTGTTAACTTTCTCTTTCACAAACATGTAAACTATTGTAATAAGAAGGTTTTTCGCTTTTCCGCAATTCTTTTAGCCGGATTCCGAAGAAGGAAATGAAATGGTTTTCTGTGATTCATGCGATATTTGTGTTCATCAGGTATGTCCATGATTCATTATTTGTCTTTGAATTTAACATCTTTGGAAGTGTTTTTGTTGTTTGCTCCATCGATATAACTGAGCTTGTTTTCTGAAAGGTTAAATCTTCCTTTATTTTTTCGGTTGGGCAGGAGTCATCCCTCTTTTTTTCTATATTATTAATTTATAGGCCTGTTATGGAATCACAGCAATACCGGAGGGAAGCTGGCTTTGTAGGACCTGTTCACTGGCTATTAAACCTAACTGCGTACTATGTCCAAACAAAGGAGGAGCAATGAAGTCCACAAAGTAGGTGTCAGTCACTTTGATAATTTAGTTGATCATGATTATTTAAAAATCTTTTTTTCCCTCTTGTTTAAAAGAAGTGGGCAAAAGTGGGCACATGTCAGCTGTGCTCTATGGATTCCAGAAGTTAGTATTGGCTGTGTTGAGAAAATGGAACCTATTACCAAAATAGCACTTATTCCAGTAAGTTTGTTATATCTTGTTAGACAAATTTTTTTCCTGAACATCTATTTCTCCATGAAGAATAATAATAATACTGTTATTCTATTTATAGCCTAGTCGGTGGGCTTTAATTTGTTGCCTCTGTCGGGACAGGATAGGGGCATGCATTCAATGCTCGGTTTGGGAATTTTCAAGTAGTTAATTGGAATTCATTGGCATGAATCTATTTTGAGTTGCTATTATTATTACTTATCACCCAGGTGAAATCCTGCAAAACTGCATATCATGTGACTTGTGGATTCCTAAATGGATTAGACATGAAAGCTTTGGTTGAAGACGAAAATATGCAAAATGAAGTAAAACTAAGGGTAAGTTACCAATTGAACCATTAAATTAACTAAGCCTAAGGAGAGACCAATCCCCTTGTTAACTGTTGTACTTTGTTGACAGATATGAGTAATATCTTCTTGTGGTAAATTTTTGGTTCTATAGAACTAGCATGGTCAAAAGTCATGTGCATTTTCGATGCTATTATTTTTCTCCGTATTAGTATAGTTTTGTTTTATTTATTCTTTTCAGTTGACACTTTACTAACTCTTATTCAATATCCCATTTTTTTTAAAATAATAAATAAATAAATTAATGATCAAAAATAATAGTAATGCAGGGCGTCTACCATTAGGGAACTCCATATTTGAAAAAATATGTGGGAATTTTGATCTAAACATGCAGATATCGGGTATTATCACTGAAAAAGGTTCAGGGTGATGATTTTGAGGCAGATCTGCTATAAAAGATAATGGTTTTACAACGGTAATAATTTGGTTATACTGCATTTTCCTATTTTCGTGTTTATTTATCTTAAACATGCTTGTGAAATAATGAAAATAATATATTCATAACGTTCATTATTTCTATATCTTAAGTAAAATTCTCGTTTGTCAGATAATTTCTTTAAATCCATCTGGGAAAATTCCCTTTCGACTTTTGGGTTGACACCCTGAAATAGTAATGGTATTAATAAAAATAGGCTGCAAATGGGAAGAGTGCAAAAATAATTGGTCATTTGCACCTTTCACCCATCTATTTTTGTTGTCCTAGACGGTATTAGTTCAGGGTTCTGGTTATGTCCCTAAATATGTTCTCGAGTTGTATTTTCTAATTTCTTATGGTTTGATTCAATTTACAGTCTTATTGTCCAAAGCATAGTAAAAATAAGAGCTCCAGTGGGTCTTCCGATTCAGAGGAAGAAGAGGAGGAGAATTCAACTTCTGTCTCTAGAAAGGAAACCGCTGAAGATAAGGCAACCATTAGGGCCAAACAGTAAGTGGTAAATTCTACATTTATGACGTAATTATTTCCATTGTTCTCTGCTTTTATGGCGTATTCTGTCTGTATCCTCATTTAGAATTGAACAAATTGAATCCGCATTTTACAAGCACGTTAAAATCTCAGAAGTTGCTGAGAACACTAGAGCAGCTATAGATGTTGTTGAGCTTATTTATCAGTATTGGAAGCTGAAGCGAAGAGCTGGATTTAACAAACCCATGTTAATACCTCGTTCTGGGGAAAATGATGCCCTTGGCCAAGAGCAGGAGGACTGCCTATATGCAAGAATGAAGATGTTTGTCCATTTGCGACAGGATTTGGAAAGGGCATGTATTTTTATGCTTTGGGTTTTATGTTTAAAATCTGTTTTGTTTTCCAAAAATGTCTAAATTTTATTTATGAAATTTTTAAGGATGTAATCCACTCTAAATTTATTTTAAAAAAAACATTGCTCAATGTCTTTTCCAAGATTTTGTTAGGAAAGAACATGGTCCCATATTCTTGACTTTCATAACTACTTGAAGTTTTTTCACCTGAGTTTGTGTCCCTCCTTCATGTTCCTTCTTTCTATGGTCATATGGCCTTTCAAAAACCGACCAACCACATTCCCTCTCACCTTACTGTCTCTTCACTCCTCTCTTTGAACCCATCCTTTTCTGCATGCCTTGAACGTGGACTGGAGCCTGAAATGTAGCTTTAAACGCTGCTAGGGACATAAAAATGAATAGAATTTTGCCAACATGTGTGTTCAGATCAGTTCTGGATTCAATTTTTTTCTTGTTCCCTCTCATGTCCGCTTGAATAATTACTTAGTAATTTTCCTTTAAAAAATTAATTTTTGTAACATTTTTACAAAAGTTATGCCATTGACCATTAGTTTATTGCTTAAGATAATAGGATTATGGGACAATTATCAAAAATAAATGCATAATAGATTATATGAAAAGTCCAACAATGAGACATAAACCTTAATTTAAAAATGGAAATTTGTTATTGCAATTATATAGATTTTAAACCAGTTAGGGAACAGTAATTGAAAAGACATCCATGTTTTACGGTATCCTATTTGTTTTTCAGGTACGCAATCTCTGTTACATGGTCACCCGCAGGGAGAAACTTTCACGTTCCTGGTATCGATTGCGAGAGCAGGTTTTCCATAAGCAGATTGCCGTCATCACGGATTCAGAATTGCAGTTGTCAAATGCTGAGACCCATTCCGTCATCCACGCCTGTCACGGAAGTAACATCTACGACCGCCTTTACGCCCACGATCCCAACTGCTGCATAGATGAATCAAATAATGCAGTAGGTGGAAAAGGTGCGGTGGATTCCATCAGCGGACTCGGCAAGAGCCAGCGCAAGAAGAGGAACTCCGGCGAACGACTACCAAACCCTTACGCCAAGACTTATTATTTCAGTGGGATTAATCATCGTTCTCGCAGTCGACCTGGTGGCTCCTCTGAGCCGGATGGGAATGAAACCAAAGATAGCCAAGCAGAGATTAAAACCGAATCCGATGATATCATTGAAATGGATTCTAAGGAATTTGATTCCATTGAGGAAAATCGCACAGAGGGAAATAACGCAGATTGTGAAGAAGTTGAGGATGGAACTCCTTGTGACATGGATTCGTCACCTTCCACTTCTACTATTAAGACTGAAATTGCAGCTACCGGTTTCAGTGAGGATCCTGCATCTGTGACAGCGGCAAAAGAACAATTTCCGGCACAGAAAGGAGTCCGCAAAATCGAGCTCATTGACCCACCGTCGAATTTCAATCTCACCATTCCGTTCAAAGGTCGGCTTCGAAATGGATTTAACGTTTCCAGAAGATCCGAACTTCGGGAGCATAAGGAGTCCGTGAAAGATGATCCCAAGGAGGATTTGGGCCGGGACACCTCGTCGAAAGAGAACGTAGCGGGTGAAGTCTCCCCTGGCAAATCCGAGGAAAAACTGGACAGTAGTGCCGTGAGGCAGAGGCACAAGGCCAGGCTCCTGAAGATGCAGCAAGTTATTCAGCAGAAATCTCCCGGAGATAAAATCTCCACCAAGAGCCGGAGCAAGAAAACTAGTCCCGAATCCACACCGTTCAAGGATAAACTGAGGCAGGAGAGTGCCAAGATCCATGAATCTCTGTTTTCGAACACCCTCAAAGGGTCCCTGGCCGGTTATCGGATCCCTAAGAAAAACAGGAGTGAATCGGAAAGCGATGCCAAGCAGGAAGAGGACTTGCTGCAGTCTCCGCAGTCACCTCCACCTACTCCGCAGCCCAATTTACCTCCTTGGAAAGAGCAGCAGATCACTCCACCCGAGAATATTATTCCTGTAACACAAGTGCCACCACAAAATACTAATATGACGGGATTCAGGATCCCCAAAAAACCACGGAGTGATTCGGAGAGTGAGGTTGCTAAGTCCATCGTTACTAAACCGGATGAGGAGCTGCAGTCTCCACAGTCACCTCCGCCTCAGTCTCATTTTCCAGCGTGGAAAGAGCACAAAAGCCCATCCGAAAGTATCCCCATGATACCGATAGTACCAGTAATACCACATGTGCCGCAACGGAATATCAATAATGCCGGCTGCTCTACGGGACTCCTTCCAACACCTAACCGACCACCAATTCCCGTAGAAAGGAGACTTACCAGACGGGAGAGGGGCGAGGATCTCGCACCCCCTCACCCGAACGGTCGGGACAGCAACGGGTTTTCCCCTAGACTGGTGATCAAATTGAGGAAAGATCCCAATTTTCCCGAATCGCACAGGTGGAGGAGGGACGGAGATATCCAAGACCAAAGACCTTACGATTACAGATGCGAACAAAATGAATCTCCAAATATCCGTCATAAGCTCAATGCCGGTTACGACGGCTACGAACACCCCTATCGGCATTCTCCTTATAAAAACCCGAGGCACTTGCCCCCCGATATGCATTCGCCCAATAAGCACGCTGGCAATAAATATTCCATGAGGTCCAGGCCAGGTATGGACATTCACCATATAAATTCAACCTACAGCTGATGGGAAATGTTTTAAATTTGTTTTTATCTATCATTGGAAGAGTTTCGTTTTCCTTTTTCGGGTTTTTTGAACTATTTTTGTTTTTGTACATAAATTAGGAAGAGTGTACATAAAAATATATATTATCAGAGTTTGGCCGTTCCTGGCTGAAGGGTGAAACTTGCCCAGTCAACTCAATCCATGATTCTGCAAATCGGTAACAAAATTGATCAGTTTAGTTTTCTTTTTGTCTTCCTTGTTTTGTTTATTTTGGTTTTTTTTCTATTTCTTTGCTTAGATGCATGTGAACCTATTAATCTGCCGTTTTTACCCTGCTCGTTCAATTGTTACGAAATTCCTTAGCTTCGAGTTTTTATTATGTTGGCATTTGTGCTGGGCTCTCCTCCAACCATGTTTTTTTTTTTTCGAAGAATTTAAACGAAGCTAATTTGTAATTTATTTTAAAAACAAAAATTATTAAATAAAAAACAATTTCGAGATTTCTCAGAAATCCCATTAAAAAAAATTCAATTTAGATTTTTAACTAGATTCTAATGATGTGATTAAAAACAAATTGCAAATAGAATTTAACATTTTCACTAACTGATAAGTCATTAAAATATACCGGTATTGCTTTCCAAAAATATTTGTCAAGAGGTTCCTATGCGAATCAGACCTTTTGTGAAAGATTTCAGCCTGAAATTTTAATGAAAGATTCTCCCCCAATAAATGTTGGATTCTCCAATTTAGAAATTGGAGCTGCACATTTTATTTTTGTTAAAAGAAATATCTAATAAATTTGCAAAATTGCCCATAATTGAAAATGCTATAATGTAAAGAATGGACTTGAAATGACCACAAAACATACGTGTAACAATATTTAAATATCGTTTTAACAAAGAAGCTAATTTTATTTTAGGCAAAAATTTTATTTTTTTTGCCCGATTTTCATTCTCTAAAATTGTTTTGGAAAAATTTTCTGTTTTTGTATTATTAGCAATTTGTATTTTCTGGTTATTTGAAGACCATTCTAACATTTTGGAAAATTTAGAAAAAACAAAAATGCAAATAATCCAATAACAATAATTTTGTAATTTTATAACAAAAATTTAACGTGCTACAACATAGAAAACCAGCTTTTTGGCTGCCATTTTTGTTTATAAAGGTCGGGAGGGGTCTTCATTATTTTGTTTATTTCTGAAGAATTGCAATGTCTTTGCAAATGGTCTAATGGCAGGAAAACTAAATTACATACAATTTAGCTTTTAATTATAAATATGCATAAAAATATTTAGATTATAATAGATTTCAACTCAAAAGCAAAACAAAGAATTCGGATCTTTTCGTAAATTATTTCTGATCAATGTGGCAAGCTTGTGAAATACAGTACAGTATGTTTACTAAGCTTATATTTTTTAACTACCCAAAAGAAGATAAATAAAAAGTAACAAAATTGGTCAAATTCCTCTCCCCCCACCCCTCAATATAAAATCAAAATTGCATAATTTGCACAAAGTTAAAACTACTCTCATTTTGCTAAAAAAATTGTTCTGGTTCAACTAAAGCGTAATTTAATTCAACTCAATACCCTACTGTCAGCAAGTAAATGCAACATGGTAGGAGGGTAATTCCCACATTCAGGATGGATGTTAACCTTGGATATATTATGCTGTCATATATGACATCACTTATTTCACCTGCCCTAATCTAAAAAAATAATAAATATTGAAACTAAAATAGTTCCGATGATGCTCACTTGATAAATTTTATTTGTCAATAGTATTTTTTCCTCTTCTCAGGATGGATATTAGAGATTTAGCTAAATTTATAGCAAGATCTCGGACGTTGATAAGATCACTCAAATCCAAAATTTGATTGGATCTCATGCAATATTTTGCTAACTCCCTTATTAAATTAACCACCAAATCTGTATGACCAAACCCCTTAGTGCTTACTTAGAAGTTCAAATTTTTAGTTCAAGCAAATATTCCATTTGAATGCAAATAAGAGAAATTCCTTGGTCACTATGGGCAGGTCAATAGATCCAATGTTAACTAATTAAAAATTTCAGAAATTTCCAAAATATTTATTTCTGAGAAATGTCTGGGGATTGTTTTCCTGTTTTGAGATTTAAAAAGAAAAGATTTTTAACAGAACATAATTTTCGGAGCAGGGTGGTCCACATGGCAACTCATTAGTTTGGTTATGCTTGTTGCTGTTTCTTGTTCTCAATTTTTTGTGAATATTTTTTTATATTTATTTAATTTGTGGTTTTCTTATCGAAAATCATGAAATGTGTTGCTGTGCATGCTTCAAGAAAATTCTTGTATTGTAAGGATGCCGGTTTTCTGGCTAAACATGGAGGGAATGAAGCCCATGATATAAATGCCACATTTTATTTCCGTAAAATCTTCGTGCAAAATTGTATTCGGATACACGCAAGATTCAGCTCCTTGTAAAATAAATATTTTTTCTTACAGAGCACAATTTGATGTTGTGTTAATATTAAAGTGTTTGAAAATAATGTATACAGCAACTGGAAAAAAGTCACCATGACTTAAGTATTATTGGCCTTATAAATAGAAAAACATGTATATTTCTAAGGAATTTTAAATGAACGTCTTAGTCAATCGAAGTGGTCTTAACATATAGTATTTTCCAACCTTTTTTAATTGCAGGTATTGTGCTTGGCTATTGAGTTTGATACAACTATAATCGCCAGGTAGATTTAAATCAACGTTTTTAATTCAATTCAGATAAGCTTCCATAATTATTAGTGTTTATTTCAAGATTGATACAAACATACAAACTGCCTGGATTTAAAATTTGCCAATCCCGACAGAAAGTGTTAAAACTGCCATTTGGGCAGATAGATGTGGATTGGTTGGCAGATTGCCACTGATTCTTTGTCAAGCAACAATGGCTTTCATATCTCTGGTTGCCAGATTAAAAGCAGCAACATGGGATTCGATGGCGAAAAAAGCAAATTCACGAAGAATATATTTTGGCAGATAATATTCGAAAAATAGCACTTTCATGTTTGTTATATGTGGTTTGGCTTTTATTTCTGCAAAAATTCACTATTACTGAAATTTTTGGTGCTGTAGCAATTTTTTTGTTGGTAAATCAGCAACATTTTATATTCCGTACTTGACTGAATACAAGGTTAATAAGCATGAAGACAGGCCTCAAAATGGAGTTTATTCAAGTTTGGAAAAAAATATTTTCCTGACATTTAAGAATATTATATTACTTGTCCATTACTTGTCGATAGGGAGACCTGGATTCAAGTCTCAAGGTTGGCTGTCCTGAATTTGGTGGAACCGTTTGTGAAGTATTGTTTGTTATGTGAAGGTGGGATCCATGAAGCCTGAAATTAAATTGTGGTTTAGTTTTGCTTGTATTAAAATATTATTTTTATTTTAAGATATTTTTATTAAATTTGTGATGTGCCTGAGCTGAGCTTTGAATCAAGTGGAACGGGTGCAGCTCAACTAAAACAAGGTAAGAGAATCCCATTTCCTTTTAGTTTATGATTCTGTTGCAGATTTTTAATTCAAAGTATCTTTTTTCTTTCCCGGAAAATGTTGCAACTTCTCAATCACCTTTTTTGATGGTAAGTGAATATTAAAGGGGAATACAGAATTTATCAGAATGAGATGCGAATATTAATGATGGTTTTTTAAAAATATTTTACAGCATCTGTAGCCACTGAGGCTACATTTCAGGCACCATTTCACACACTGAAGATCTGTAGAAACCGAGGATAGTGGAGACAGGGATCAGGCCAAAAAGTTCTTATCGACATTTACAAGGTACTGTGTTGGCATTTGTCCGTAGTAACTATTAAATATCAAATCTTAAAAGCTACAGTCCATTCCATGTTGAGAAGTCCTAGCTATATTATATTTACCTCCTCATATTCCAACTCTCATTCGCTTGATGAGCTTCAGAAAAAAAACATTTGAGTGATATTTGGTAAATAATATTGGGTGCAAGTTTCAGAAAAAAATATTTGGGCGAAATTCGAATTTCGTTCTATTTTCGTGCAATTGTCGTGAACTTCTCAACATGGAATGGACTGTAGTAAGCTACCTTGGGAACCCAGACTCCCCCATCCCCCACTCAGTTTTACTTCTAAGCTAACTGTGAAATCGTACTAAATGATACAGCTAGTATATTTACTTTTGAATGGGCGGTAACGTTCTCATTGTTTGAAAGATTTAATTTGCCAATTAATGCTAATTTA
>JAQFXX010000082.1:0-11646 GCA_034693985.1 Nemasoma varicorne
AAAACTTCTGAAATCTTTATTTTTCTTGAGGTCCGCTCTATTAGCTACCTTATGATTCATGCATTTTTTTTAAAGAATTTATTAAAATCTAAATTATTAGGCAATTGTGGAAAATTATTGCATGCCATTGCAGCATGCTACCTACATATCTCAATGTGCTGCTTTATCTGGAATCCCGATAAGGTAGGCCTATATATTAGCACACCTTGATGTGTAGGCCGAATACAAACATTGCACCCTATTCTAAGATTAAAATAGCCCTGTTTTTATGTCGTAAATGCTTTTGCCTGTAGAACCTGATACTCTTCTTTAATTTTCTGACCCACCCTCCCCGTTTCCCGGGGAGAGGTACTTCCTCTTAGTTTGGAAAATTCCGATAAAGGGTATGGTACACCATGGTATGGCGCACCTATCGTATATGAAGTTTAGTCAACACCGCATTTCAAGATCAATATCTGTTCTTCTATAACTAAGCAGTTTTTGTTTCTCAAATGACTAATTTTTTGTGCTATGAAAGTCAAAAATTTAGTGCTGCTTTCAGAATTTTTGCTTACAATTTCTGAAACCCAGCTTTTTTTTTCTGGCAGGAAAATTTTACCAAAAGTAGGGCTAAATAGAGATAAATAAATGTCCTAACAGAGCTTATTTGCACGTAGGATTGCGTTTTTGATTGTTCTTTGATTGATATACGTACATGTTGCAAAACCATTGTTCTCTTGCTAAATAGATATTGTGTGTGCACATATGGAAAACATTATTATAATTGTCATTAGAAGGGTTAAAGATCTTGTGTTTAGAGTGAAGTTTAAACTCCAGATAACATGACTCATTTAGCGTTACATTAGGCATTAGTTTAAATTAGCACTAATTTTTATGAGTATAGTGGGTTCAACGAATGCACCATATGGGTCGTAAACATTACCAAAAAATTAAAGTTCCCCCCTTACATTAAAAGTTTTTACCTTTAGAAACGTAGATTGTTTACTAAAAATCTCTAAAATGTGAGGTTTTTCTCTCACGAATAATTTTCCATCTTCCGAAAATACACATTTTATGAACAAACATCCAGGTAAACTTACTTTGCTGCATGACTGCGCTGCTATCTTTTCTCCCAAACTGCCTAACTGCTTACCTTCAATTTGAACGTAGCTCAATCGAAATCCCCATTTTAGCATTTGTATTACCCCAAATAAAAATTCGGAATATAATTTCCTGTATCAAATTTTAAGATATTTCCCTAAAGTGTAAGTTTATATCTGGTGAAGAAATTCAGTTTTTGGTGGATAGCTTATTTGCTGTTGTCTACTTTTGAAAGACTTGCCTAGCAGATGCTATAGGGATTTTCCTTTTCTAAACGAGGATTTTCGTAACAGCACATCTAACGACCTCAATGTTGATATAATTTTTTTGGGGAAATTCTAACTGTGATATTGGGGTAGAAAAATGGTTAAAATAAAACTTTTCCGTTCAAAGATAATGGAAAAACATAAAATTCTTCAATTTAACCATAACAATGACAATTAATAGTATAAGACAATAAATCCGTTAGATGTCAAAGAGAAGTTTAAAATAAAAACAAAGCATTAAAACACCACTCATTTATTTCAATATTTATTAGCAGAAAAATATAACATATGATTGATTCACTTGTATAAATACGCAATATATAAAAATATCAGCTGTATAATTGCAGTATTTTGTGATATGCTTGTTGGTAATTTAATGGTCCCTTCTGCCAGCTTAGGCCCTAATTAAAAGTCATAGCCTTAACATGATAATTAAATATTACATCGATCACTTGTATACGTGCAATATATAAAAATATCAGCTGTATAAATGCTGTATTTCGTGATATGTTTGCATATAATTGGTTGGTCCCTTTTCCACATCTATAGGCACTAATTAAAAACACATAACATTTAAACAAAGCACAATAACAGTTTGATACAAATTGCAAAAAAAGATAAAATAAAATGTTGGATGCAATATGAAACTAGAGCAAGTAGCTTATGAGTATAATTGAATGCGTAACTCCGCATTTTGTTTATCACAAAATTAGAGAATACTGCAAACTAAAAGCTTGGTAACACAAATTAACACCATGAACTATTAAAAAGTTGCCTATGTGTATACTCACATTTCAGAATACTTCATAATGTTAGTTTGCATTAATCACAGTTATGGGTCAGCACAATATTGATGAATATTTTTGGAAATTTCATACTAAATTTATGATGTAAAATGTATGGTCACATTTACAGAAATTGATGCACTATAGGCATATGATTATCTTTTGGTCATTGTAATGTTATACAGAGTGGAGCAAAAATAAACTGGTCTGATCATGAAATATTTAAGCTATAGCTGTGTAGAAATACTGTATATGCCTAACAAAAGTTCAATTAAAGACCTTCCCAAAAATATATAGTTCTACTCTCATAGTTTAATGGAATGGCTGTCAATGCCATTTGAAAATCATCCCCCCAAAAAAGTTGCTAATTCAAGCTTATGGGAAAATGATTTTTAAAGGCCCCCTGACATGCAAAATTTTACAGTTCTTGTTTTCAGATTTTATAATATAAATCTAAAGAGGGCAGGAGCCCTCAATGCAAGCATAGCACTGCCAGATGACCAAATCCAATAATCCCCAGCGTTCATATACTACTCATTTTATTAATGCAGCATATCTGTATTAAATTAAAACACAAATATTAAATCTATTGCACCCAAAGTAGGGTAACTTCTAAATTAAAATTATTTCACCACGATTAACCTTTGTTACTCGGAAGAAAGATTGCCAATTTTTACTATATAAGGACTATTTGGGATTGGTAGGGATTATTGTAATCGGCACTTTCCAGCATTGTAGCTGAGTTAAAGATGGACTCGATGTTTAAGGAATTTGAATCTCTGCTTTAACGAAATTTTATGCTGGTTAAGCAAAATCTTAAATAGGCAAAGGTATAACGACAATAGTTTTTAGTTACAAAAAATTAGCATGTCAGGGGTCAAAACAAAATGGCTCTATTAACCTCTAGTAATAGTAATCTCAGTAATCTAGTAACCTCCAGTAGTCTTAAAATAATAACTTATATATAGTAGTTGAAAGCACCTCATAAATTGAAAGCTTTTGCAGGTATTATTTACATAATCTCGGTCCTGCTTTGGCTGAAAAAAATTATTGAAACCCTTTGAATGCGATATCACGCAAATGGCAGCCATTCACAAATAAGCTTGTTATACAATTTCACACAAATATGATCGCAAATTAAACAAAACAAAAAGCGAGATCAATGGATGGCAATGGAAGTGAATGTATTTCGGCAAAAGAGTCTTTTCATGGAAGGAAAAATATTCTCTAAAATATGTTTTTCACAACCTTTCTTTGATATGTATACTAAACTCATGTTCAATACCAGGTTTAACTCTTTTAGTCCACGGCTTTACCGTATTGGGCCTCATGGCCTTGCTATCTGCTGCTCCGCAACCAACAAATGTTGATTGCATGTGTACAGTACTGTAATTTAACAAGAGTAGTTGTAGTTACATGCAATCCATATAAATTACTCTCTTTAAAATACAACTAAGCTTGACATTAAGCAAAAAAAATGTCGGGATAGTTCAAGGAAACCCTTGATGCTCAAACACACACTGTCACACTGTCAATTGCAATGAATTGCAGGGTTGGGCAGCCTTCAACGAATACGAATAGTTTACATATATGCATTTCATCAGTAAGAAGGATAATTTTAGGCCTTAAATCTTAACTGATCTTAAAATTTAGGGTAATTTTGTTTTGAAATATTTACTATTCTCCTACCTATAGTTCTTCATAGAATCAATTGTGCTGGCGTGACTTCCAAGATGGTGGAACAGTGAGGATATTTTTCTTGCCTTTTCACTTTCTTTTTTATTAATTAAGGGTATAAAATGTAGTTATTTGTTTAAATACAAGTTTTATTTAAATCCTAAACAAATGTGTAAAGGAAATTTTAAATTCTTTTAACAATATTTGAAAAATTTGTTGTTTTTGTGACGTTGGTGTTGGCTTAGAAAATATTAATGCATGGGGGAAAAAATAAATAAAGTTTGATGTTTCTTAAACTTCTTTTTGTAATATAAATGCATATAAAGTCCTTCCAATCGTAAAAAAATAATTTTTCATAACCTAACTATTAAAATAGAATTTAAAAAAATCACCAAACGTTAAATATTTTTAACACTTTTTTGTTCTTAAGATGTCCAAGATTTAAATTCAACTTTCTTACTCTTAAACTCGCCCTTAATAAATGAAAAACAATGTGAAAAATATGAAAAATTTTCTCGCTGTTCAGCCATTTTTGAAACACCCCTAGAATTCCACCAGATTTGCTGATATGGAATAAGTCTTATTTAAAAAAAATCAAAATTAGTAAAATGGAATGAAGATCCATTAGTTTGAGAGTACGCCTTTGGAGGCAGGTCAATAGATTCTATGTTAACTTTGTTTCGACTAAAACATCACAGCTTTTTATTGCCGACAGATTAGTCACGATAAAGTTATAAAGTGCTAAAGAAAGCTCTTAACGGAAATCCCATTGGTTATTCCTCTAGAAAATTATCACACATTGTCATGGTTGTCTTCATACTCATAATATCCCGGTCAATGATTTCGGTTGAATCATTCAAAAATTGTAATAAAAGATATAGGAGAAATAATACTGTTGTGAAAAAGCAATTTTTTTTTAACATTTCCTTACACATTTTGTGAGTTTAATTTTACTTTCATAATTATACTGTAGCCTTAATCCATATCAGCGCCTCTAGTGGAGTTCTTAGGCATGTGTTCCAAAAGGATGAAAGTTAGGAGGTTTTTACAAAAGTTTTTCTGGTTTTTCTTTTTCACTTTTTCTTTTTTAAGGTTAAACATACTGTTATTTGATTTGAGATGTTTTATTTAAATTTTTCCCATCCGAGGAACAAAATTTGTAAAGCAATGGCAAATGTTTGCAAGAATATTTAAAATATTGGAAACATGAAAATATTTTAATGTTATCATTTTTAATTGGCTTTTTTTGATATGTGTTTATTACATCGATGATCTATCTAATGTTTAATGGTCATTAAAAATTTATTTTTTAAGGTTCAAGTTGAATGTAAATTCTATCTTAATGAAAGAATAATGAAGAATCTGTAAAAGTAAAGGATCAGAATTCGAGACATTTCAGCATTGGGGACATTTAGGCCGATTATTGTTAGGTTTCCCTGGCTTAGGTTATGAATAATAATTATATCATTAGATTTATGTCAAAATGGCACTTTCAAATAAATAAATCTTTTAAATGTTTTTATTTTTTTTCTGTGCATTTATTAGCTAAATCAGCATAAACTTCGAAAGCAACAAAATATGTTCAAATGTTTTTGCAAGAATTCAACATATTTTACACGTTTTTGTTCTTTGAATGTAAAATTTTTTTATTTAATCTTATCTTTAAAGAAATTATATATAGAATTTTGACAGAATTAAATTATAAGAAACTAGGCCTATATTATAGAAATAATATTTTCCAATGAGCCAAAATATAAAAAGGAGAAAAGTTTCCTCACTGTTTCACCATTTCAGAAGAAATGTCAAACAGCTTCACTAGAGGCGCTAATGTATAATAAGGCTAATTATTAAAATTATTTCCTTTGAAAGTATGTCACAAAGCACGCACGTCATAATGTTGGTGTTTGGTACAAGTCACGGCATCTAGTAATGCAATCTGGCAACATTATCGCGCGGTGCAGTGTGGTCCATTTTGCGTTGCCAGGTTTGAATAATTGGAGATCTGAAATTGAATCCTTTAAATCTCTGGTTTTTAGTCCAGTGCAATATTTTCGAGACTTGAGAATTTTTACACTTTCATCCAGCGTGAATATGAGACTGATAAGTGGATATTTGAGAGATAAACTTAAGAGGGATACTTGTAAAATCTCTGTTTGGGACATAATCCCACGAGCTCAATTTTTAACATCGTGCGGCCAATGCAAATTTTATTTTATACTTTGCAACAACTGAAACTCCTACGCAAAATCACTTAGCCCTACAATTGTTTTTTTTGAGTATCATTACCTAAGTGGTTTAATTTCTTCCAGGGAATCATTGATTTTCTTTGTTAAAGAAAATATTTTACTATTAATGGAAAACGTCTATGGGGATTTTAAATTAAAGTGGCAGTTTCACGTTGAATTTTGACGGATGTCAACCACAAAAGAGAACAGCCAAAGCAGCCGTCTCTTGCTCTAGCGCCGTAATATCCCCATTGACTATACAGAGGTGGTCGTTTTACTCCAAAAGATGACGCTAGTATCTCGCTGCCACCTTGCTGTTCCTTTTTCCGTGCAATCAGAGGGCATGAAACTGCTGCTTTAATTCTTGGTTTGAAAGATTTAGTGCACGTTATGTTCTTGACAAGGAAGCCTTTTGACTCCAAGCTGGCTTTTTGGTTCTTCTATAGCCCATTCCAAATTGAGATGGCCAGCACATGATCTGTCACATGCTTAAATTCCATTTAATGTTTTTTTGTTTTATTTTCTTATTTTTCATTTTATTTTCAATGCAATTCAACTCAGTACCTGCATGGTTACTGTCAGCAAGTAAATGCCACATGGTAGGGGGTAATTTGCCAATTCAGGAGGGATTCTTTTATGTCATTCACGACTTAAACATTAAATTGAATTCATAACAACTTTGGACTCAGTGAATTCTATAATGCATTGTGTTTCTTAAAATGAATTCTTTGACTTTTCTATGTCGAATTATATAATGTCTTTTCCACTTCCAGCTACTTTAAAATAACGGAGCAATAATTCGAAAGTGATATTGAGATTCAAGTATTTTCACAACTGATGCTGGATGCCCCTTCCCGTTTTCTATATAAACTCTTTTCCTTCAAATTTCCTTGCCAATTCCATGATGAACTCCCGAAATATTAGACCGTCCATATTTTTTCCCAGGAGATCCAGCACGAACCAATCACCGAGCTGGATTTTCCTCACCACTATCTCCACATAGTCCCGCTGCACCAATCTGGATCTCATTTTCAATAAATGCAGACGGAATTTTGGTAACGCTACCACCAAGATGCGGTAAATCAGGCACAGGCCAGTAATGATGGCCAGTAATACAAACCAGAACCAGAGAAATACATATATCTTCTCATTGACAATGTTCAGTGGCAGTACGCATAGGGCGTCGTGTTTCTGGACATCCCCTGAAGGACCGTATTTGTGGAAAGTACACTTTGTGATCCTGGGAAACACTTTGATCATGGGATCAATCCGATCTTCTTGGTCCATTTCGGTAAACTTAACCACGTCTGGACCGTAGGTGGTGAACTCACCCCCCAGAAATAGATTCATGAAATATATCTGCCCAACCACATTTATAAAGTTTAGGGCCTCGCATAGCATGAATATAATGATGTATAGTGTGTGGCCATGGAGATTGTTGACGATGTAGTCCAGAAGTAGCTTCTTTTTGGCAGCTTTGGCTTCTTCACTCACAATTGGTGAATCCAGACCCAGGATGAGCATCCTCATTTTACCCCCCTCGGCAATTTTCCATATGTATCGTGGAATGTAAAATAAACTTGCTTGGAAAAATAGAGCGAAACAGACCCACTGGTAGTATGAGTGGTAGGTCCTTTCTTCCCCAGGTACATATTTATCCACTCCCGGATGGGGTACTTCTACACCTACTTTCTTACCCAGGGCAGCCGGTAATGTGAATGTGGCATGGATCCAACAGTACTGGTTTATTACCGCACCCGGTATGTCGTCTGGCTGGATACAGCTTATTGGATCCCCGATGTACTGCCTGCTGGTCACTATTATACTGCACGCTATCAGTATTAGGACTGATGCTTTGTAGTGAAGACGAAATACATTGTTGTCTATGCAGGTTACATCAGTCTTTAGGATGGTGCGGAGGGATCCGAAAACATCCATGGCTTGTTAAGTTCGTTTTGGTATGTTGTGGGAATGTCAAGAAAGCATTCGTCAGAAGTCAATATTTTAGGGAGGAAAAAGGACAAAATCCCTAATTTAGGGAAAGTCTTGTTTTAGTTTATAAGGTTTGGATGCACTCACTTATTAAAAAAAATTGGGGGAAAGAGGACTTTTTTTACGAAAATGATTGTTATAATAAATAATGTTGTTGAACCTTATCTTCCTGGTTACCAATGATGCTTCCCAGCACTTACCAGAGAAGTACAAATTTCACCACCTGTAGGATTTATGCACTCCTACAATATGTTCACTTTTGCAATAGAAGTTCCACACTGATTCCGTTTGGGAAGTTTTAACTTTATTCTGTAGTTTGGTCACTTTTCTGTCCCGAGAAATATCGCCTGCGCTTTCGCAGCTTGTTTTAAGCAACGTAATTTTTTGAGCTATACAAAATGGAGGGTCAATCTGTATCCCACAATCCAAACCTACGGGTAGTGAGGATAGTCCTACATCAAATTTAGGGCGGGGACTAGGGCATGTCAATCATGTTTAGACCCGCCTTTTAGTGGCTGTTAAAATTTTTGGCTAGACTCCCTCTTCACTCTTGTATTAATTATACAGCTATTATAATGCAACAGCTGCATCCTCAATTCTACATGTGGTAAACTAAACTTCTACTGAATAGAATGTCAAATTTCCAGAAATTGACATTTGGAGAAATTTCACATTTTTTTTACAGAATTTTTAAGAAATGTGGTTAGTGGGAGTACCCATCTAAGCAAGCAGATGTCCATCTCTCACAATAATAAAGACAGGGTTTTCATCTTTAGGACGATTTATTTCGCATTAAGATGACCAGCATGCAAAAAAATCTCGAAAAAAATGAAATGAAGTTTAGATACCATCCAATAAGCTTTTGTTCTACCCTGCCATTTTGTTCTGGTGAAATTTGAATAAAAAATCAATTGTAAAATGTAGCATCTGAAACTTCAATATTAGTTTTTGTATCTGAAAATAATAATAATAATTAAATAATACCAAATAAATAATAAATATTGTATATCAAATTATCTCCCCTAGCTGAAACATCTGATCTGATGTTTTTATTTTTTTTTATTTTTTTTTCAATTTTTATTAAGCTGTATTTTTTGGGAAAGGGTGGTTGTGTTGGGGGAGGAGAGAATAATATGAATTCCCTAAATTTAACTATAATTTTCACCTAAAATTTAGGAAAATGATGCAAGTGGTATGTAATGTTGCTCACCACTTAAGAACAAGCAAACTGCTGGAAACTTTTAGGCGTAACTCCCCCAGTACCCTTCACGCTTAGGGGGTGGTTGAATTGTTCCCAAACTAGCCTGGGGGTAGGGCAAATAGGGTGAGGGAGGATTGATAGGGGTAGAGAGAGGTCATGGACACGCGAGGGCCGTCCAAAATTTGTCTGGGATGCTGTGAATGTATTTTTTTTAAGAACTGGACCAAGCACTTTTGCCCAAAAAATCAAAATTGTGGTAATTTTTGTGGTTTGGGAAGCAAACCTGGATATAATCTGTCTAAATTTTATCAAAACTAAAATTAATTCCCATCCTACCTTTACAGATTCTTCATTGATCTTGAATTAAGATTGAATTTATACTCAACTTGAACCTTTCAAAATCCATGTTTTACTAAATATTCAATAATAGATTGATATAATATAGCTACCTTTATCTTGAACATGTCTTTCTTCTTTATTTGTTAAAGATTTGGATTAATCTTACCTTCTAACAAATAATAAAAATTTTAACTATTGCGGACGTGCTATGGATTGGGAATGAGGTATTACTGTATATCCCTATAAGGGCATTTAACCCCAGGTTTTTAACTCCATGAACACTAACCTTCAGAGGACGTTTAACTTTGTGTAAACTGAACTGGTTTTACTACTGTGAATTTTCAGTTTGCCCCTATACTGGCTTGTTTCAAATTCCCCCTTCCCCTGGCTTTGTTTGACCTTTTTGTTTGACCCCCTCTTTTTCTTGCTTATTCGTAGAACTTGTTAGGGTATAACAATAATGGCCGCCTCTGGTCAAATTTTGAAATTCGTGGGTTTTATCACGTACAGACCTACTTAGATAGCAATTGGGCAAACTTCTTGGGAAACCTCTTGTTTATTTTTGCGAATTTTAAAATGGCGACATCTGGCTGGTCAAGTGTGGGTCTGATAGATGTACATGTAAATATTTTTGCCCAGAAACCGAGACAGAACTGTTCTGGACGGAAAGTTTCAGGATTGCCTATGAGTAATTTGTTTTCAATTTTAAAGCGATTGCCTACATGTAGATTATTGAAACAAGCTGCTTTTTTACAGAAATGTCAACTCTGGACAACTTTTGATTTCCTCATTAATTTTTCATTCATTATCGGTTTTAAGGACATCACCCTATGTTCCGTGTCCGAATTTAATTAAATTTACTGAAGCTTATTCCTGAAGCATATCTTCATCTTGGACATAGTTCAAGACTAAATGCATGTACAGTACATGTATGTTTTTTTTGCTTGATAAATCGTGTTGATAGTTTGAAATATTATATCCCAAAATAATACAGTGGAAATGTTTTTTATTTCTTTTTAATTTTGCAAACTTGGAGTGCTATGACCTCAATTTGAATAATGGAGCCTTTTGATCAAAGTTTTCAATGCTTTTTCAGAAGGAAATGGAACCCTACAATTAAGCCAAGAAGCAAAATGGTGGATTTTCTATCCCAAAAATAAGGAAAATTGTCTAAAATTTGTCCAATAGCCACTTTTTGTTTAAAAAATATGAAATAATGTGATGATATGGCCCATGAATTGTGCTTACGGATCTTCAAAATAGTTTCGGAAAAAAATATGGTATAGGTTTTAATAAGAAAAATGTTTTATCACCAAAATTGTTTGTATTTTCACTTTTTGAAAAGATGAAAAGTGCTATAACATTTTAGCTCTCCACTTTCAACAGGCGTCTTCTTTTTGGTCTGTTGGAGAAAATTCGTCATCCAGAATTTCTGTTCTCAGAAAATCCTTGGTATTTTCTAGGAAGTTTCAGATTTATTGCATTTTTAGAGGACATTTGCAAGACCCATTGCCAAGTTAGAAATTTTTAATCTACGTACTGTATGTACCATTGGGTGGTTCTAAGCTCAACTTTTAATTTTTATTTTTACCGTGAAAGCAACATTTTTGTTTTAAGCATTTCTACAAATTAAGAGAATTCACAATTTTGTATATCTACAGCTAGTAGCTGAGCTATCACAGTGTAATGTATGTCCATTGTACACTACCTTTCCATGGAGAGACTTTTCCAGATCCAGCTCTCTTAACTTTGGTTTTAATAGCACCAATCCCTCTAACCATTCCTCTCTTCTTGCTTGTCTTAACCATTTTGGTTGGCAGATAAAATATGGCCTCGGTTATTGCTTTAGCTGACAAACCCAAAATTTCTGACATTTATCTTTTAAATTACCGAAAACATGTATTTTTTATACTAATGCAATTTTTTTCTTTCTCTTTTAGGTGAGTGTTGTACAATATTTTTTTGTAAATTCGCCTGGGAATTTTCGTCTGGCCACATCTATTGAAGTGAAAGTGTCCCTCCAGGTATTCTAGCTGTCATATATTAAAGTTATTTTGCTGTTTGTACCATTGGAAATATAG
>JAQFXX010000083.1:0-11605 GCA_034693985.1 Nemasoma varicorne
CAAGAACTGACCAATTGAACCAGTTTGGCGGAGAATATGAGAGCGTAAGCCACTCCCAGGGCAAACCTCCTGACCCCACAGACCACGCTGCCTGGTTGAAGGATGAAGGCGAAGTTGAGGGCATAGAGAAGGAGGAGTCCGCTAAGCAACATGTGACCTAAGGGGGAGGAGCCGGGAATGACGGACAGGGAGAAGTATACCATGCAGAAGATGACCAATAGGATGCCGAGAGCGGATAAAGAGGCGGTGATTAGGCCCCAGATGGAACGGAAGTTGGAAACGGCCGAGGATGAGGAGAGGGGAGGGACCAGAGATGACCGCAGCGACATCTGGTGGCGACACTTCTCGGCACACCTGCCAGAACACCGAAAGGCGGGAATGGGACCACCCCCAAAGTGGGAGGAGCCATCAGCTAGTTCAAGGATACCGTTAGACCAGTTTCCGATCTGAAAGCAAATGACAATTTTTTCAGCAATATCAATTTCTATTCAACTCAGTATCCAACAGTCAGCAAGTAAATGCTATTTGGTCCACTTGGTGGCAGGTCAGTAGCCAGCAGGGGGGTTGTTATTTACTAACCTTTATGAAGTGTCCTTCTTTTCCTCCAGTTTTGTGCATCTGATATTTCAAAATGGCAAGTCGTATTTTGCCCTTTTCTCCACCAGGAGTCCTTTCGTTCCAAATCCTGTCTAGTTCTCGCCTGAAGTGGGTCCTCGTCCCTGAAGCACAGTCGTCCAGCGAGGAAAAAGATCCCTAGTGAGATAAATTAGCATTTACTTTTTGTCATTTCTTGAAATTGCTCATAGACTCCTATGTTATCGAAATTAAGACGCATCATGGGATTTCGCTGTTCTCATCTTCTCACCTTTTGACATTTCTCTTCTATGGTGTTGGCCAGCGACTTAGCAATGGCCTTCACCGCCCTCTGGATTTGTCCTGCCGATGGTTGCGCCCCCTGAGAGACGAGTCGCTCGTCCCCCCTACAAGCCGCCGGGAATTTGGTGGTCTTTGCGGTTACCTCGCAGTCAAATTCCCTCAACCACAATTCATCTATCCATTCTCTGGACAGCCATTTGTCCTCATCCGGCCTAATCCTCTCCCATTGGTCGTTCAGATTAAGCTCTTCCTCCTCTTCGTAGTCTAAAGTCAGCGACAACAAATGTGAAGAGAAATCCCTCAAGTCAGCCACCATCTCGTGATTGGCCAGCACAAAAACCAGCTTCTCTGACGAGACAGTAAATTCCGCAGCCATCAGTAGGGAACGCAGCACCTCCACTGCGTCGGACAGCACCACGATGACACGGGAACCGGACGTTCGACGGACTTCCTGGAGGAGCCTCATGGCCTCCGAGTCCGTCAGTCTGCCGTCACTGTCTACCGTGGATTCCACAGCAATGCAGATGTTGCGGGCGGAGGTCAAAATACTGAAGTTCCGCCTTTGTTCCACGGATCCGAATACGGCAACGTGACTCCACTCAAAGTGGACAAGGAGATCGGCGAGGGCGGTCAGTCGGTCTACCTCTGCTGATATCACATCCGCAGTCGATGTCGAACTGGCCAATGAGAGGGTGGCGATTCCCGTTCCCACCAGGGTATCTGCCGTCGCTCGACCGATCTCTTTGTCGATAACTATTACTGCCACCGCCGTGTTGGCGGATTGATCTTCGGACAGTAAGCTGAAGATCCTTTCCCTGGCTCTGGTCGCTTCCTGACAGTAGTCTAGAATGGTGCCACCTAGTGTGCGACTGTTGTTCTGCTGGGATTCAAGGGCCAATCCAAAAGCCATCGCCTCTTGGAGGTGGCGGACAGAGTTGAGGGAACCGCAGCGGAAAGCGTTGTGACCGCGTTGGTGGATCGGCAACAGGAGAAGCACCTTGAAATCACTTTCTGGAAAATACTGAAAACCAATTACCAATTACTAGCAATTCATCGTAGTTTTTTCTTTATCTTCAAATCATTTTTAGAACTAACTACTGTGGCCAAATCAAGAATTAATCATTATAGGAGGGGCTAAATGGAACTAAATGTAACTTTTTCACTCATCGTTGTTTCGTTATCGGTAGTAAATTGTCATTGTTATCATGCCAAAGTTTTTTTGGAAGAAGGCAAAACCAGATCAGACTGGGATTTGAACCCAGGTCTCTGGCTTCCCATGCCAGCGTCCTACCAACTGGACCACCTAACTTATCTGATCAGGTTTTTCTTCTCCTGAAAAAGCTTTGGCGTGATGAACGAAGAATGATGTAATGATAAATGTAACGTAAGTAAATGCAGGTGGCACTGGTGTTGTCATGCAATTTCATGAGATTTTTCTTGCTGTTAAAAAAGTAAATTTCTACAAGGAAAAATTAGGTTTTCTTGATTTTTTTACACTTATTTGTTTTTTTCTCCCTAGAAAGTAATCAAATTCCCTGACTTAAATTGATTTTTCTTTGGTCCAACCAGAAGCTACATCAGATCTATTAATTCAAATCAGTACCCTACAGTCAGCAAGTAAAGGACATTTTGTAGGGGGCAATGCCCAGTGAATCGCGAGGAAACTTCTGTGTCATTAGGCCCTAAAGAAATAATTGCTAGCTGAATTTATAACAAATTTAGACTATCGTTAGGAATAGCATTCCATCGCCTAATGTTTTTTTTCTTTCTATTTTTTGAGTCCCCCTTACCATTTGGCATTTGCTTGCTGACTGTAGGGTACCGAGTTGAATTGAATTGAGTCATGATGTCGAATATTTACCTGTTTGTTCCGACTATCGCCAGTAGACGGCAGGCCAATCGTAGTTTTTTCCACGCATGTCGAGCACACAGAGTGGATTTGTGCAAAGGGCGCCATCTCAGCATTGTCGTGATGAGAACGCAGGCGAGAAGCTTCTCCAAACTCCAATTGGTCATTGCTGAAATGCCCAATCTGAAAAAAGATGTATAAAAGAAAATAATAATTGAGATGTCCCCATAGCGAGGTGAAAAATGGAATAAAATTCGAATTTTAGCTAATGTGCTTGCAATGATTTGCTCATGCATTAATTTAGACAACAAGAACAAGGAATTTGAGCACTGTGACTTCTTGAATTTGGGACTTCTCAATGTGGTATAGACTGTAGTTTCTTATCCAAACCTTGACAAAGGTGAATGAATCCTCTCCAACTTCACCAATGGTATAAATATCCAGATATGTTTTTGTGATCTGCGTCAGTTCATCTCTCTCCTCGGCCAATTCGTCTTTCCTTCGGATTTCTCTTAGGACAGCCGGTAGTTCCTTCTTCCAGGCTTTCCCTCTGACCATTCTCTCGCAGAGCCCTGAGATTCGCTCTGGAATAAAAAAAGACACTGTTGTCTCCTTATCCCTTTGATCCGCTTACTTTTTTGAATTATCCCCGATTCTAACCTGGACAGAGTTTTGTGCGAATTTCTTCTAGTGCTCTAGCCAATTGGAAGACAGCTTGGATTATCAAAGAAATATCATTGGTTGATTGGCGATGGCCGATGTGGCGAAGGTTAAGACGTTCGTCTTTACAAGAGGAGCCCTCGCATTCGAAGGTCTGAAAAATCCAAAGATTTATTTACTGGCCAATGGAAACCTATTTACCCTAGACAGAAATCCGTTCTGGCTCAAGAACAGGATCCAGATTCAATTACCTTTTTCCAGAACTCTATGAACCACGGGTTTCTGGTATTGTTTTTTGGATGTAATCCCGTGAAATAAAATTCGAACTTTGGGACTTTAGTCTGACGGAAAGCGAGAGACAGAACTCCAGAAGTCAGCATCCTGTGGGATCAAGAGAGAAGGGCTTGTCAAAATCTGCTAGGTTTACATTTCTCAATACTAGATAAACATTAATAAGTTTTTGGATAATCCCCCTGTGTCAGGTTGACTTTATCCTGCATTTACTTTACCTCTGCTTCAAAAACATTCTTTCGTGTCCTATTGTGATCCACAAAAAGTCAACTAGATCCTCCTTATCCTCCAAGCGGCTCACCATTTCCAGAACTGATTCCATTTGTCCCTCGTCCAGGAGAGCTACAACAACCCTAAAACGAAAAAATGAAAGCCCTCGCTTAAAAAATCTAAAACTATTCCCGAATAAGTCTTCTATTTCTTGCAACCTACCTGCAGCCCTCTTTTCTGGTTTTGGCCAAATGCTGGACGGCATCGCGTCCTGTCTCCATCCTTAGTTCCTCGATGCGTATCCCCCTCGAGGGCGCTTCTCTTAGGACTACAGTGGCAATGTCCTCGAAGGAAAGTATATTGGCGGAGTAAATCAACGAGGCAAGGGTCCATTCAAAGTACCTTAAAGTGGACAAGATGGCTTCGGCCAAAATCCTGTTGGGCGAGGAAACGGAAACCACAAAGGGGGAAAAGACCGCGGAGGCCAACGTCCGCACCGATACTGCGGGCAACGAGGAGGCGCTGGACAGATCCAATACAGTTCTCTGGTCAGCTTCGGGCGAACCGGATAAGACGGCCGCAAGAGCGCCATCTATCAACACCCCACCAAACAGTCTGGCCGCCTTTAAGGGATCACCACAGGTGTCAAAGGTCACGGCTCCCAAGTCTACTCCTGGTAAAACGTCTTTTTGTTCATTGATCTTGTCGATGGCCCACAGGAAAGCTTCCACGGATTCCATCTCATTCTCAGAATTTAGCAAAACGCAGCCGGGTTGATGGACGGCAAATGTGGCCGCAATGGTCAGTCCTCCCTTGGTCGATGGGATTCTGGCCGTTGGTTCTTCATTTTCTTCTTCTACTTTCTTGCAAGTCAGACCTTTCTTTGGTTGGTTTGTCTCTCTCAGAGATGTTGCTGCATCAGATGTGAGGAAGGTTTCGTTCTGGTACGTTCCTATCTGTGAAAAAGGAAGGTTAGACCCAGGAAATTATAGGTATTGGGCATTTTAGGAAAATTTTACACACTTTTATAGTTGAGGAATTTGTTGCTGTGTGTAGCCATGCTTCGATTGGCCAAACACTGTAGTTGTCCTCAGAGAAATGAAAACCTGAATCTTCAAGTTTAACGGAACTAAAAACAAGAAATTTTCAAATATTAAATAGGCCCTTCTTAGTGAAAATTGAATCCACAAAATGGTATGATTGGTTTACTTACACTATGGCTTGTTGCAAAATCTGGGGGAAATCCTGATTTGTGACTTGTACCGAATCAAATTGGCGTATAACTCTAAGGATAACTTCGGCTGCCATTTTCACTCCGTACAAATTTCGGGATATTTTTTCAGAGCAGTCGTTGGACTTATCCTCGGCGATCAGTGAAGGAATATCAAACTTTGGTGTTAAACTGATTAAGTTTTTGGCAATTCCTGAAAACGCCATTAGTTGTGTAACAATATCCTCTGATCCCATGGTCACCAAGTTCACTCGAGTCCCTTCTAAATTCTGCAGCATTCTCGCAGCCGAGGAAATAGATGAACCGGCCAAAACGAGGGTATCAATTCTTAAACGGTCCAAATCAGACATTAAATCTGTGAAAAAATTTTGCTCTTCTTTTGAGTCTTTGGGCCACTTTTTTTCGATACCAAAGCAAAGTCCATTTCTCCGAATAGCTTCGGTCCAAACTGATTCTGCATATATCAGCGCCACTTTCTGCCAACCGAGATTTTCCAAAAGGGCCTCCAACGCCCTTACCATCAAATTGGGAGAAGGACCTAATTGAACAAGATTTTCTGATTGCTCTAAATTCCGGCCTACACTCAAGACTGTGTAGTTAAGGGCGGTCAAGGCAGAGCTGACCGCTGGCACATCGACGACTATGGCCAATGGTGGGCTTACTGTAATGTCTTGCCAACCGGAGTTCGCAGAACTTAACCAGCTGGGTAAGCACGCACGCTGTAAGTACCTTAGTTCAACTCCCGAGGTTCTCTTTCCAGAGTTTGGTTTTTGTGAAATTCTGAAGTTCAGGGCAAATGCCCTGGTCCTTCTTTTTTGCCTGCTATTAGAAGGTGGATAGCCCAAATGGTTTAGAAATTAAATTTAACAATGATGTTTAAAGTTGTCCATGACAGGGGGTTTCCTCCTGATTTGCAGAGGCGTATTTAGCTACACGCAATGCAGCCCACGGTACATTCGTACCGAAATAGGGATGCATTTATAAGCTATCTTACCTCCATGTAGAGTAAATAAAGCGCTCCTATTGGTCCAGATCGGGGTCCACTATCTTAAGCTATTGTATTGGTGGACTGGACGCTACGCAATGCTGCAAGATAACGCATTTCCCTGGTCCCCAATACAAATTTGAAATTATTTCCGTTGATTATTTCCTTCGTCATGCAAGAGGGTTTTACCAATTTCAAGAAATAGACTAGTCCACGCAAACTGTCACTCAAGATGTTGTTTACCCTGCCCAAATTCTCGTTAACATGGGGAAGTCTTGAATTTTCGTTCAAATTCCCGAACTTTGACAATTTTTACAAATTTTTGTAGAGCAGTTGGAATGCTAAATAAGGTAAGAACTTAAAAGTACAACTCCTCCCCTTTCATCTAGTATAAAGGAAATTTAGAAATTGCTGCTTATATTTTTCGATTTGGGTTTAAGTTATTATATTTGCGTCTGTTCTCCGGGCAGAAGCTTCGGCCCGTGTACAAGACGCATTGCAATGTGTCTACCCACCAACAATTAGGTGGAATGCAAAATCTTATTCTATTTGAACATGGCGCTCATAATTGCCTCAGATGACGTATGATTCTCCAGTATGCACGTGATGTGCTGGTTTACCAACAGACGATTTGCTCGGCCCCCCTACCCCGGCAAAGGATGTGATGTATGAGACAATTAAGGGACAGCCATTCGGGCAGCTAGTATTCAGAGCATTTAACATGTGAGTCGGCAATCCAGATACAGTAGGTATATAAATCCTTGGTACAGCAATTTTTCCAATGAACTTTTAATCGCCCTAGGGAAGAAAATATCTGTTTTCCTGATCTGAGCAACCTGAGGAACAAGCATTGGTCCAAGGTTGTGTTTACTAGAAAGGTATCTATAGGACAGTTTGCCAAAAACAATAGAAATATACTACTTACTACTGTTCAGGGAATACGGTTTCTATTAGGCCACGCTCTCTCAGCCTAAGGAGGTTTTTGTTGGTGTAATACCGTATAAATTGGAAGCGTGGTTGGCATGATCGCCCGAAAAGCGCCGCCAAACGTCGTCTTGGCCCAAATAAATACCTTAAATAAAATAACGAAAGGAAAGCAAATACTATGTTAAAATAAAAAATTAAACGAAACTACTATTAAAAAATATTAAAGTTTTTCCATAACTGGAGAAGCTTACACAGCACGTTTTGACACTCTGGATGCCGCCATCTTTGTTGCTAAGGTAAACAACAGCGCCGTAGCGAAATTCAAAAATGGTGGTACATTCAAAAACTGATTCCGTTATTTTTAACATTGAATCTTTAAAACTGATTTATTCTTAAAATCAGAACAAGATTGAATCTTCGAATCAGCTTGAATAATAGAATATATAAATTTAATCAATGTTTACCATATAAATGAATTTCCATTGTCAATTAATTTTACTACCCTTCAATGAATGTAATTGCAAATATTCCAGCAGAAGTTAATCGTTTATTTATTTTATTTTTCTGTTTAATATACTTACAACAAAAGTTTTGTTCTGATGTTGGCCATTGCTACATGTTTTTAAAATACTTGTTTATTGTTTAATTTAAGTTTTTTGGTAGAAGGAGGCAAGGAGGAGAGGGGAATAATTTCTGGATTATTTTTTCAGATTTTAGTTTTATATTTTTTGTGTGGGAGATTCTCAGTTTTTTTAAAAAAAAAAGGAATTTCTAAAATTCTACATTTTTATAAAGTATTTCCTCTACAGTACATGATCGGCATTGGTTCCTCTAACAACCTTTAAAAGCATTGCTTGGCTCAAACATTTATACTACAAGGTTGTGGGTCATGGTTCATCTTTCATCTATTAGCAAAACAGGGAAATAAAATTAGCAAGAGTAAATTTAAATAAAGCTATACTCACGTACCCGTCTTTCCCTTTAATAATAAAGCAGATAAATCCACTAGAAATAGGAGAATACAAAGTAAAACATGGTTAGGAAGAAGACGAGGAGGTAAGAATAGTGTGCACGATTTCACCTATTTAATGTGAAATCACCTGTATTCCTGATTAATAATGTTTAGAACAGACAATTTACATTACTGCCAAGTGCCTGGCAGTGTACAATTTGTATACAAGACCTGCTTTCTTCCGAATTCATCACTTTGGCTACTTGAGTGGGTGACATAGCACATTCGGCAAACTGAAGACTAAAATTTTTTTGACCAAAAACTAAAATTAAAACATTTTGGGGCCTACAACCATGATTTTGTTTATTGGCAATTTCATATACATGATCTAATCTGAACGTTCTGTGAATTATTTGCATGTCAGGTGGCAATAAAAGCATTTTCTCGATACAAAAATGGACTGCATGGTTTTTTTTACATTAGCCATCTTCCAGTTTAAAAAAAAATTATGACCATATTAGTTTGTATATCACCTGTAATCACCATCCTAGCGGAAAAATGATTATAGTGTAATAAAATTTAAAAAAATTGTAATTATATGTTATGTTTTTGCAATACTTTTTGCCATTTTATCAATTAGATGTGTGTTTAAATTGCAATTATATTTTAATGAAGCATTTTATTGAAATTAATATGCACTATAATGAAACAGTTGAATGGGATAAGATTAAAATTTTATTGTAATTACATCAATTGTAATAATCAAATTGAAATTAATAGCTATTTCTATTATAAAGTTACGTAATTATTAGCACCACATTGAAGTGTTTCATTATGTATATAAATTTCTACAACATACCTAATTAAAATATTGTTTCAAAATAAACACATATTTATTTGATAAAAATGGCAAAAGTATCCCAAAATATATAATTACAATTTGTTTAATTTCATTATAATCAATTTTCTGCTGGGATGTCCTAATATGTATTTTCTTACTTGATTTTGAGTAGTTTTTCAGTTAATATATGAACCACGAGCCATCCACTAGGAGGGTGTATTCATAATCTGATTGCTTGTTGAAAAAAGACTAATAGCAGGCAGTAGCTATTTTAATTGACATGCAGTCTACAGTCTATACCATGAGGAGAAGTCCCCAAAGTGAAATCAAAAATGGAATAAAATTCAATATTAAACAATGGGCTTCCTCAAAATTGCATATGCACTTCTTTAGACATTTTTGATTTCACTTTGGGGACTTCTAAATGTGGTATAGACTGCAGTCAATGGTTCCAAATGTCATTGTTTGTTTCTACTGTAAAAGAAAACTAAGAATTCAGTGAAAATTAAAAGGTGACCAGAAGCTTTAAATTTTCGTTTCGATTTATAATTTCTTACAATTTAAATTATGTGGATAAAATCCAATCAAATTTGTTCTAATCTAATTCAGCATCTTAAATTCCACGACGCTAGTAAACACCTGCTCGAGAATTCGCTTTGCCGTGTTTTTATCCTCTGTCGAAGTGTCTGTGATGCCCACAATCTCCCCACATTCTCTCACATAGTACTCCAGGTCATTATCAGTACACTTGTTTGTCAGCTGAGCCATACGAGCTTCCTCGAATGAGAATGCTTCATCCAAATCAAACAGCTCCAAATTAGGATTTGCCAATTCACGAAAAGTTGGCGGAAACACCTAAGACCAAAAAAAGTAATTAAAATCTGTCGCTTTATTCTTGAATTAGTGGAGGTTGGGAGTACATGATATGGTTACAAAAAGAAGAACATAAATTTATTATAAATTTACTACAGGTTGAGACAATACACGTCCAAATGCACGTCATTTTTGGTCGCTCGCATTTTCACACGCAAAATTACTTGACAAGAAATCGGACTTGCTCTCGAGCTTTTGCCCAGCTTTTCTTAGCTCGAGCTCAGAGTCAATATCTATTACATATAAATTAAAGTTTGAGCTTTAACAAAAGGTCACTACAGTCTATACTCTATACCACATTGAGATGGCCCCAAGGCAAGCTAAAAAATGTAAAAAAAAATTCCAATTTAGCCAATGTGCTTCCTCAAATTTGCACGTGTCTTTTCTTAGACCAATAAAAACATTTATAAAATTAACACACGTAACTGCTCGATATTGAGGCATCTCAATTTGGTATGAGCTCAAGTTTGAAGACACAGTTTGAATCCCGATTTATATATGATGTATGCACCTAACAATTAAAGTTTTGAATAACCAATTCCATTATTATTTAAAAGAAATTTTGTCATAAAAATGCGAGGACTAGTATACTTCTATTAATTTATCATCATTAGTAATTTATTTTAGCTTTGTCTGGGAAAAAAATCAAATAAATACTTACAGCTGGCTGTAGCGAAGGTAACGGAGTCTCAAACTGCGGTGTTATCAGTCTCAAGGGTTCATGCTTAACTTCCAATTGTTCAAAGGCTCTGAAATTAAAATAAAGAAAAATATAAAAATGGAACCAATATGCAAACAATTTATATAAATGAAAATATGTTATATTTTAAATAATAAAAACTTGCTTAATGGCAGTTGGCAGCACATTCATATCAATTTGAAACAGCTTGGTGTCCATTAATGCCGTGAAGTCTGTGGGGACTTCCTCACCCTCTTGTAAAACAGGCATTATCTTTTTGGCAAAACTTTCAATGTCTGGTACCATGTAATAATCAGACAGCTAAGCAATAAAAATTATTTCACTCAGCACCCTGGACTTCTGGAATATAACTTTAGAAAAGACTTGGAGTAATTGCAATTGATTACCTCTGGATCTTCACTGTCGATCGCATTCAGCTTAATCTCATTAGTGGTTAAAAATTGGAAAATAACATCCTACAGAAAATAATCCAAACATGATGAAATTTGTCTTTAGAAAACCCAAAAAGTTAAAACTTCAGTTTATTTCATGTTGAGAAGTCCTTGATGGAAGATATCCTGTGCTCATACTCCAGTATTTATGTGCTTGTTAAAATGCCGGGCAATATTGCAAGAAAATCATCGGCTGAAATCCAGATTTTGATCTAATTTCTTGCCTGTCTTATGACTTCTCAGCATGGAATTGACTGTAGTTGTATACAATACATTACCTTTAACTTATTGTTTTCTTCTTTGTCAATGTACTTGTCCGTGAACATGTGCCCTGAACCCACAACAACAACTTTGCCACCATTTTTCTAAAAAAATATATATAATTAATACTTATTTAATACCCCCAGATAACAAACTTTCAGCTTTAATCCGAGAAATATTATAAACTTTTGAGGATAAGCAGAACATCAGCAAAAATGTTCACTTTCAGCTTTAATCCGAGAAAGATTATAAACTTTTAAGGATTAGCAGAACATCAGCAAAAAATATTACCAATAGTTAACCTACACACTATCAAGTCAATGGGCCATATGAATAAAATGAAATAGGTGTAACTTTTGGAGAATTTGCTTCATTTGGCAATGTTATTTACCATACAAGTCGCCCTGATACTTTGCTATTAATAAAATTTATTTTACTCTAGATTGGAAATTTGCTAACATTTGTCCAATTTTCAAGTCGGGATGTTCTAAAAATCCAGTTAATTATCGCCCAGTGTC
>JAQFXX010000084.1:0-11436 GCA_034693985.1 Nemasoma varicorne
CTACCTCTTGAAAAGTACAAAATAAAATTTGCATTGGCCGCAATGTTTAAAATTTGCTGCATGAGATTTGGAGATTTTACAAGGAATCCTCTTAAGCATTTTAATACTTTGCCACCAAATTGGCAAAAATACTGACATAAAATTTTCTAATATGTCATTTAAATTTGTGATCTGTTAATTGCGCATGTGTTGGATTTTATCATGAATCTGTTTGGGTGGGTCTTGAGTTGCCCTGATTAATATCTGACGTCAGCTAGGGATTTACTGCAAAATTTTTGCCAAATTTAAGTGTAAAAAAATTTATTTCATCGATTTTCTTCTCCATTTTTTGTTAACCAAAAATGTAATTTATTTTGGTTTGTTTGTCGGCCATCTTGTCGCAATTAATTAGGATCGATATTTTGTCTGTTTGCTTAATTAGATCCCTTATGTTTTATGACGATTTTAATGTCGTAAATATTTAATGTTTGGAGATAAGACTCATTATTCTAGCCTAGCTCTCTGGTTTAGTTTCTACAAATCCAATCAATAATCATTATTTTAATGGGGTTTTTTTGTTTGTGGGGAAAATTTTAGGTTTTATTATTAATAATTCTAGTAAATCACAAGAAATCATATAGAAATCAAAGTGAATCAAGGAAATCTGGTGTAAATCAAGCAAGGTTTTTGACAACTTTTAATAAATCATCCGATAATCCTAGCAATTTTTTAGAATCTAATGTATATCAACAGGATTTTCACCCAAATCATAGTAAATCACTTTGTAAATCATAGGGAATTCACATTGAATCAAGAAAATCTGGTGTAAATTAAGCTAAATTTTATGCAGATTTTAATAAATCATTTGGCAATTGCATTAAATCATAAAAAAATCATTGTAAATCCGCAGGAATTCCACACAAATCACAGTAAATTAAGAAAATTAAGTGCAAATTGTAACTCAAGTCAAATCACAAGAAATTCACCTAAATTTCAGGTAAATTATCTTATAATACAGTAAATCTTTAAATCTACAAATTACCAGAAAATTCACAGGAGATTGTTAAATCATTGCTTATTTTAGATAAATCAGGAAAATTTCCCCAATATCTTTGCATCATGTAAATCATGTCCAGAATTTTTTTTTTTTTACTAAATCTCTGGTTTTTTTAAAAAAATCAAGTAAATTTTTTTGAATCTTTTGTAAATCATTAAAGTTATTCCCAAAAAATCAATCAAATTTTCCAAAGTTTTAGTAATTCCTATATCATATCTAGATATTTTTCCTCAAGTCCATTGCAAATCATTGGTTGGTTCCTCTTAAAAATCAGGTAAATCTTTGCAATCCTTTTGGTAAATCATCGAAATCATATTTAGATTTTTTTCCTTAACTCTACTGTAAATCATTGGCTGGTTTGTCTTTGAAATCAAGTAAATCTCTACAAATCTGCTGTAAATCTCCTATTTTTCTTAAAAATATAGTGAGTTTTGCAAATCTTTTAGTAAATCAAAGTTTTTCCTAAAATATCCATTAAATTCTCCAAATTCCTATTTGGTTAAAAAATTAGGGTTTTTTAAAATAAAGTTAATTTTTGGCAAATCAATTGTAAATCATAGAAATATTTACAAAATTAATATCAATTAAATTCCCAAAAATATTAGTAAGTCCTAAATCAGTCTAAATTTCTTTCTCAAGTCCACTGTAAATCATTTGTTAGTCCAAGTAATTTTTGCAATTTTTTTTTGTAAATCATAGAAATATTTACCAAAAAATTAAGTTAATTCCCCAAAATTTTAGTAATTCCTAAATCATATCTAGATTTTTTTCCTCAATTCCACTGTAAATCATTGATTGGTTCTTCTTCAAAATCAAGTAAATGATTTTTAATTTTTTTGAAAATATAAAAAAAACTTTTCCAAAAAAATTGAAACTAATTTTCAAAAATCAAGTAAATTTTTGCAATGAATTTATAAATCATACAAACATTTACAAAAAATTAAGTGAATTCCCCAAAACTATAGTTATTCCTGAATCATATCTAGATTTTTTTCTCAATTCCTTTGTAAATCATTAGTTGGCTCTTCTTTAAAATCAAGTAAATGATTTTTAAATTATAAATACTTTTTCAAAAAATTAAAGGGAATTTTCAAAAATCGAGTAAGATTTTGCAATTAATTTGTAAATCATAAAAATATTCACAAAAAATCCATTTGATTCTCTAATAGATTTTTTCCTTAAGTACACTCTGAATAATTGGTTGGTTTTTTTTTTTAAATTTATGAAAATTTTGGCAATTTTTTTTGTTAATCATAAAATTCCTCAAGCAAATCCCCTAAAAATCTCTAAATCTTCATTGTTTCTTCACTTAAATCCATTAAATTGGATTCATCTAATTATTTTAGAAAATCCTGAATTAGCAAAATGTAAATCATAACAATTTCTGGTTAATATTAATAATAAGAATACACATTTAATAATGGTCAATTTGCTCAATATAAAACAGGCATAAGCTTATGTACAAAGTGGGCCATTCTTAAAGGTTTACAGAGAAAAAATCCCTTAATAATCTGTAGTTACTTTGCCATAAAAAGTTCCTCTAAAAATCTTCTCTCTAAAGAAATATTGCAATTAGAAGTTAAAAAAGTTAACCATTTTCTGGCAAAATTCCCCAATTTCCCACAATTCCTAGCGAATTTCGTTCCATTTTCCCCATGTTAAAGTAAATGGACTCGGCTTTAGTCATTTTCTGTCGGCGAAAAGATATTTTCGCAGTTTCAGATCCGGGCTTCGAGCCAACTAGAAGCTGGCTGATAAAATGGACATAAATCCGGACTAAATTTCAAGCACACGTGGCCAACACAAATTTCTGGAAAATTTGGCTAAAATTCGGAGAAATTTTCATGTGCGAGAATCTGGATTTAACATCTACTTACCACAGTTTCAGTGGCTGTTGCCGTCAAATGTGAATTTCTAGTCGTTTTCGCAGAATTAACGAAAATTCTGCAAAATTCTACGAAATTCTGCAAAATTCTTCGCTTCTGTTTAGTCGGGTTACGAGCAGACTTTGAATTTTAGCAAGATTTTTAACCAGGATTGGATGAGTTTCAAGTTTTTGTGATTCTCCAAAAATAATTGCTACGAATTTGGAAGAAATTTCTGCAGAATTTCTGCGAAATTTGTGTTGTATTGTGGATTGAGTGCCCGTTTCTACTACCCGATTCGAAATTCTCCTTATTTAAATGGATTTCTGGGTAAATTTGGTGAAATTTCTGCGACAATTTTTGCAAGAACTTGGGAAATTCTAAGTGAAATTCTGTGGATAATTTAGTGTGATTGTGCAGGAGCAGTGCAGTTCAACTTTACTTACGTATTTGACTGAAATTTCTAACAAAATTCATCGCGGTTTGTGAAATTTTCTGTGAATTGGTGATTTTTCTGCAAACAAATTCTGAAATTTTGAGACAAATTCTGTGGATAATTTAGTGAGTGATTGTGCAGGAGCAGTGCAGTGCAACTTTACTCGTTTGACTAAAATTTTCTGCAAAATTCTGCAAATTTCTAACGAAATTTAGGCAGGAAATTCGGTTTAAATAGCTGAGTGCTTGTGGGATTTTCTGTGAATCTGGGATTTTTTTGCAAAAATTTCTGAAATTCTGAGAAATTTCTGAGGAATCAAATATTTTGAAAAAATTCTCTAGAATTTCTTCCAATTTTTTAGTTTTTTTACGAAGAATTCCTGTTACGAACATTTTACGAAAGATTACGAATAAATACGAAATTTTGCAAAATTCTGACAGTAAAAAACTGAAATTGTGTGGATACTTCTACGAAATTCTTCAAATTTTACATCTGTTATTAATTCAAATTTTCATTGAAATTCCAGCGTGTTTATACAATAGAAATTTCTAAAAGAAAATTCATCTTATGAGGAATTTCGACAAAAATTTACTAGGATAACTTTCGAGAAATTTCTGCAAACAAGATTTAACTTCACTGGAAAACAAAATGGCAGAATTGCTACAAAATTGGTAAGTTAGCCATTCTTAAAATAAAATAATCAAAATGCAATAATTTTGAAGAAAATTTAAAAAAAAATCCTGATTTTATCCAAAAATAGTGTAAAACTATTGAAAAAAATGAGTAAGTTAGCCTTTTTTAAATAACATAGTATAAAAAAGCAATTTAAATACCTAAAATTTGAGAAAATTTCTAGAAATTCCCTGAGTTTTAGCCCAAAAATCTTTTTTTGTTTTATTCTAAGTAGTGTAAAATTTTTTAAAATTTTGCTTTTTCCCTAAATTATTATTTCTTCTACTTCTGTTTACGCTGCATTTAAAAATGTCACGTGCTTTTTGGCACGCGAATTCATTCCTTTTCACTCACGTGCAAAATTCCAATTAAATTGCACGTGCCTTAATTTGGCACGAGCATTCGTTCCTTTTCTTGCGGGGGCAAAATTTGGAACATTTGCACTCCTCAGAATGTTCCGATTTGGAATGCCGGCTCGTGCATTTGCACGTGATTAATTAGGAGCACGTGCCAGTGACGTCATTCGAAAATACAAAAAAATACCACAAAAACAAGGGATTGCTCGACAACTGGAAGTCTGATTTGAAAACTGATTTGTGATTCGGAATCAGCGATTCTTGTTTCTTGTGTTATGAATGTTGATGTTGACTATTTTTTTTATCCTAATTTTTCACTTTTTCTCTCGTCTATTTTTAACCATCATCTGTCTAGTCCCTCGCAAAATGTTACAAACTATTTTGGGTTAAGAGTTTCCTGGCACGGATTGTGACATTTTTTGGACAACAGAAATGTCATTATGGGCCAACTGGAAGAATGTTAATGACCCTAAACCCCCCAAAAAAGTGATTAATTATGGGGTTCCTGGTGAGACATTGCCCCCCCTGAACCTACCCTATAAATGTACGATATTGTTTTTTTTTGGGTGTGTTTGTACGGTGGCCTGTAATAATTTCTCCTTTTGTTTCGTTCGTAATAATCGTTGGGGGGGGGGGGGGCTACCCATTAAATAAGTAATTTCGACGTTTTTATTAAAAACTTTGCTGCCCAGATTAATGTTCTTGGAAGGAAATAAGCTAGGCTCGTAAAAAAATCCGACACAAAATTCAATTTTTATGTTGTGTAGATACCAAAGTAAATATAGTTTTGTATTTGTCTCAAACTGCTAGCTGATTTAGTAGGAATTTTCGTTTTGAACGACCCACTGGGGCTTCCGTATATTTTGGACTAAGCTGCATTTCAACGGAAATTGCAATAACTTTTCTCTTTTGTATGGCTAAGAAGTATTTCCAATTGAGCATCTCACGGTCAATTGTCCACCGAGGAATTCTAAGCCATCAATTTTATCGGCTAAAGTCACAAACTGACCAATGAGCATGAGGAACTCAAATGGATGACTATACCCACTTTTTATCTGCAGAAAAATCCATTCTTAGCTATTTTGGCATTTCTTTTTTTGGCTATTTGATCATTCATGCATTCACACAGCTAGCTTACTTTGAAGACTTATTTTCAAATAGTTGTAATGGTGTACTAAAACATACAACTGATTCTGAGTCTTCCTCGTCAGGCCCTTTGGACCTAAGGGGTTAGGTCCCTAATAATTACCATGTGGGAAAATAGGGCTTATGCCCATTTGTACCAAGTTTCTTGAAGCTAGATTCAAAACTGGATTTTTTAGCAATTATTTAGTGAAAAAGGCCCTTTGGTGTCCAAAGTGCCAATGGACCTAAAGTCCCCCAAAACACTTTTTGGGAACATTTTGGGAGTTCTGGCAAAAAGATGTTTTTTTCCATAGAAGGGTGTCACTTTTTGTCCAATAAGCCCTTTGGTCCTAATGGGTTAGGACCCTAATATCTACCATGTGTAATTATAGGGCTTATGCCCATGTGTACTATGCTCCATGAGCTAGATTTAAAACTGAGTTTTTAGCAATTATTTATTGAGAAAGGCCCTGTGGTGTCCAAAGTGTCAATGGGCCTAAAAGCCCTAAACATGCCCAAATGGCATTAAATTGCTGACAGTGGGGTACTAAGTTGAATTGGGTTGAATTTGAAGAGTCGAATTTCAAAAAGGATTTCGGTTTCTTGGAGGCTGATTCGAGCTTGATTTTTTAGCAAATATTTAGTGAAAAAGTCCCTTTGGTGTCAAAGGGTCAATGGGCCTAAACATATGAAAGGTCGGATTTAAAAACTGATCTTGGTTTCTTGGAGGGCGAGTCGAGCTTTACTTTTAAATGTAAAAAAATGGTTTTGGGTTTCCTAAATTTTTTGGGGCAGAAAATCGCTAACAATTCTTCATACACACGTAAATCCAATGAAATTGGGTTTTCCTTTCCTTATGTTTATTTGTATTAATGTAAGCCTAATTGAAGTAAGCCGCATCTGTTTGGGTCTATGGAAATATGACGTCATTCTACCAAATTTCTTAAGATTTGAGATTTCAGAAAAAGTGTTTTGAGTGCTTGGAATAAGAAGAACTCTTTCTGTGATTATCGGTTTTCTGACGAATCTTAATGCCAGTAATTTCGATGGAAATTACTTAGTTTCATAAGATATCTTTCCTGCTTTTTCTTGAATTATTCATTTTACAATTTGGAGGGGAAACTACTGTTTTAATACTACTGTTTTAATACTCAAAACATGAACATACTTTGATCTTTGATTCAAAGAATTTTGGCTGAATTTTTGGGGTTTTGGTGTAAACTAAGATGTTTTTTTTTTTAGAAATACAAATATCTGGAAAGTATAAAATAAATACATGATATTAAACAATAGTTGCAAAAATCTGAATACATTTTTTTTGGTGGAAAATTTCTGCAAACATTTCTGAAGAATTTCTGAAAAGTTTATGTTTGACTAAAAATCTAATATTTTATAAATAATCTCTCTAATTTTCTTCATTTTTTTCCAAACAAGAAAAAACTTTTTTTGAATATTTTTGAACAAGAAAATTAAGAAATTGTAAAAAAACTTTTTTTTTTAATTTTTTGAACAAGAAATTAAAATTTTTTTAAAAAAAAATGCAAATAATAGTAAATAATACTTGTAAAAATCTGATCCTATTTTTTCTGGGGAAAATTAGTTAAAGGGAAAGATCCAGACATTTTTAATTGAATTATTAAATAGAGAATGAATTTTTTAATTTCTCCACCAAAATGTTGTACTTTTTAAATTATTCTAAGGTAAAAAAAACCCTGGGCCAAAATACTAAAATTTTTTGAAACTTTTAACTAAACTCTGTACCCTACAGTTAGCAAGTAAATCCCATAAGGTAGCAGTAGAATTCTTAGCAAAATTTTGAAAATTAGCAAAAAATTTTATCACATTTTTTCCTTTTTTTTTTTTTTTTTTAAATTACATTTCTGCGAAAACAGTAAAACGTTTTTTAAAATGTAGATCAAAAGTTAATTTTAGGAAACTAAAAATTCTGCAATTTTTGAGAATTTTTTAGATTTTTTAAGGAAATAATATAGCTTTGATTGAAGCTTTAAGCCATTTTTAAGAAATTTTGTTTGAATTTTTTGAAAAATTTTTGTTTTTAGGGAGGAAGATTTGTAAACTTGGTATTTTTCCGACTTTTTTTTAAAGCTGATGGATTTACTAAAACCCCCACAAAACCAGTAAGAGGGATGAGCAAGTCAACCCTTGTTTACAGAAGTATCAATCAGATCAAAGTACAAAGGCGGCCATCTTGGGACTCTAGATCTCATCAATCAAATGCTAAGTCCTATTGAAAAGGATTATATGACTAATGATAGAAAATGCAAATCAATCAAAAAAAGAAGATTCAGGAAAAGGCAAATTAAGCACAAAGATGATGGATGTTGAGATTGGCCTTAATGACTTTTATGTCTTAAAACCACAAAAGTGAGCAAATTTAACAAATTTTGAAGATTTTCTCCAATTTTTCCCCCAAGAAAGAAAATTTATGCAGTAGACTCTAAGATGCATATACATGACCTTTGACCTGGAATGTCATATGGTGGGTCTTCCAAAATACAATCAAAGGTATTTAGGACATGAGGAACTTACATCTGAAAACAGATCGGAAATCGGTCCAGTGGATTCTGAGATACAGGCACTTAACCTTTGACCCCCAAAAGGGTAATTGGGTTTGGATGGGGTTATGAAGCATATCCATGACCTTTGACTCGGAATGTGATATGGTGGGTCATACAAATACAATCGAAGGCGTTTAGGACATGAGGAACTTATATCTGAAAACAGATCGGAAATCGGCCCAGTAGATTCTGAGATACAGGCACCTAACCTTTGACCCCCCAAGAGGGTAATTGGGATTGGAAGGGGTTTTGAAGCATATCCATGACCTTTGACCCGGAATGTGTTATGGTGGGTCATCCAAAATACAATTAAAGGTGTTTAGGACATGAGGAACTTATATCTGAAAACAGATCAGAAATCGGCCTGTTAGATTCTGAGATACAGGCATTTGACTTTTGACCCCCGAAAGGGTAATTGGGATTGGAAGAGATTATGATGCATATCCATGACCTTTGACCCGGAATGTGTTATGGTGGGTCACACAAAATACAATCGAAGGTATTTAGGACATGAGGAACTTATATCTGAAAACTGATCAGAAATCGGCTAAGTAGATTCTGAGATACAGACATTTAACCTTTGACCTTAACAGATTCATTTGGATTATACTAGTTGCTATTTTTGATTACAAAGAACTCGTATCTGGGAACAGATTGGAGATTGTTAGTAGATTCTGAGATACAGACATTTGACCTTTGACCCATAAGAGTGTGTGGAGTGAAGTGTCGTAAATGTGCTTGTAAAATACGATTCAGGACATGAGGAACATTCGTCTGAAAACAGATTTTGTTTCAAAAAATGAGTTTCTGTCTGAATTCCACTCAAACTATAATCTGTTAGAAATGCAAAATATCAACCTCTATACCATCTTGGTACTTTAGACATCCGGACTAATAATCTTAAGCCTTCTTTTCCCCCCAAAGAAATGTTGAAATGGGATTTATTTTTGCGTAGAAAGATAAATATCTAAGATTTGAGAGAAAAGTCTCAGAAATAAGGAGATTTATTGCCTTACTTAAGCCGCTTTTACATTCATCTCTAGAAATGAGACTTGACCCTCCAAGCAAATTACCTTCCTACTAATGTGGCATTTACTTGCTTACAGCAAGGTACTGAGTTGAATTGAATGACGATGGAATAGTTTTCCAAAATCAGTCTAAAATGTTAGGAATTCAATTTAACAGTGATATTTTAGTCATGAATTTGTGAATTACCCTCCTACCACTTAGCATTTACTTGCTGACACTAGAGTACTGAGTTGAATTGAAATTGAATTAGCTTGAAAAAAAATTTGTATTGTTGCCCCTTAACATCGGCAAATACTGATAGCTTCTGTGTAATGTGTGTTTGCATGGAATTACTTTGCCCCTGAAAGTAGGCAATCACTGATAGTTTCTGTGGATTGAAAGTATCATTGATTGCCTACTTTCAGGGGTAACCTTAGGTTGGGGGAAAGTAACTCCATGCAAACCCACATTACACAGAAGTAATTAGCATTTGCCGATGTTAAGGGGCAACATTACAAAAAATTTACAATTTGCTGGTTTTAAAAGATGCTAAATGTCCATAGATATAGCTTGTACAAAACAACCTGCTTCAGCTTTAAATAGACCTGCCATGTTAAACTGGTGCAAGTTGTTTTGTGCGTACTATAATACATTAGCTCGCTAATAGCTGCCATTTTATTCTCATAATTGCGCATGCAACAATTAATTCTTTTATTTTTTTTTCCAGAATACTTGCTCGTGCGAATTTCACGCTCTAATGTCAAAAAAGGAATCGAAAATCAGTGTTAGCCTGGGAAATTTGCATGTGCAAGTATTCCGAAAGAGAATGTAGCACGTGCCATAGAATAAACACATGAGCAAGTGTTCTAAAAGAAGCAGAAAAGAATAATTGTTGCATGTGCAAAAGAGGGTAAAATGGAACCTAATCACGTGCTAATGTATTCTCTATGAACATTTAGTTCCTTTTAAAACCAGAAGGTGGATAACTAACATTTTTGTGACTTTAAGTTGCTACTGAAGATCGCAATTTTTTTTCCTATTAAAATAAATCGATTTTGTATTTTTTTTAGCTTTTATAAACAACTTTTTGCAGCAAAAATCACTCATTTTGATTGAAGATTTCATGAAATTTCCATTAGTTTGACCCTTATTTTGAAGGTAATCAATCCTTAGACAGTTTTTTAGGTTGATAAGAAGGGATTTTCACGCTTCAAAGATGCTTTTTTTTTACATTAATATGAATTGAATAAAGTGGGCTGGGGAATTAACTTGGTTTTTTTTACACTTTTTTGGGGGGAAATTGGCAAAAAAACACCCCTAAAATAGGCGTGAAAATCAATAAAATGCATAATTTGATGTTGGGAATTTCTATTAGTTGTTATTTGCATCGGAAAATAAGGACTTTTGGAGAAATTAAATTAACGATCAATAAATCTGGGAATGAAATGTGATATTAGTCAAAGGGAAAACAATTTATGTCATTAAAAATCAATTTATTAAGGTTATCTGACTGACAGAAATTTGAAACATTCATTTTTATGCAAATTTATGCAGATTCGTTAATGGAGAAGATTTTTGTAATTTATGCTGATTTTAATAGAAATCTAAGGAAAATTTATCAAAACAGCTGTTTTAATTGGTTAATGTAAATTTAATCAAAAATTTATAATTTACTTTATAGAAATGTTTTTTTTTAAATTAAAATTTCTACTAAATATTTATAAATTTTTTAACTGAGAATAAGATATTACTAATTTAATAAATTTAACTGGTTGATTTAAAATTAGTTAATTGACATTTAAAAATATTTAGTAGAAATTGTCAATTTTTTTAAAAACATTTCTATAAACTAAATTATAATTTTTTTTAATAAAATTTACATAATTCTTAATTATTATTTTAATGGTAACTAAACCTAAAAAACAGCAACAATAGCAACCACTGTATTAAATGGTATTTATTTACTGACTCCAGGGTACTTAGTTTGAATTGAATTTAATAACATAAATAATAATACAAAAAAATTAACAATAATTGTAATATAAAAAATTATAATAGTAAGTAATAATAATAAACAAAATAAACAAAAAATTACAATAATTATAATAATAGATATAAATATTATTATAATAATAGTAACAATAATTATAATAGTTACAATATTAAATTATATTTATTTCCTGACTGTAGGGTACTGAGCTTAATTGAATTTAATAACATAAATAATAATTAATACAAAAGCCAAAAAATTCACAAAATTGGTAATATAATAAATCTAATAGTAATAATAATAATAATAATAATAATGGTGAAACACAAAAAAATTAAAATTTATGAAAAATGTAATAGGGGGATTGCG